>CAJQZN010032246.1:0-10361 GCA_907164685.1 Colias eurytheme | reverse complement strand
AACCGCCATCCTGTTACAAATGACCCGAAATTTTGTGTCAGTGTTTGGGGTCATTTGTAACAGGATGGCGGTTCTACAGGGGTCTTAGTACTTCACCGTGTTATAGTATCTTCACCGTGTGTGACGCGCTTTATTTTACATTCATTTATTAACGAGTAATCCATGAATATGTCATGGATAAACGAGTTTTCAATTATGTATCTTTATTAATGCTAGTATCTTATTTAATACTTCTTTTTAAAAATGTTGGTGTTTTTTTTAATACAGAACTATACGAAATAAGTCCATACGCCCAGTTCGCGGTTGGCTTTAGAACATTCGGCCATGTAGACAACCAGGATCCACCGAACAGTCATAAACACAAATACTGTGATACAGGTATAAAAGGATAAATTAACACGCTCTTATTAGTTTCACTTGTATGTTTGTATGTAACATCAGTCATTCATTTACTGCCGTACGCATGACTGCTCGAGCAGTCGAGACCGCTTCAAGCCGTCAACTGCGCGGTTGGTAGTGACAGCTCGAGCAGTCAACGACCAACCGCTCGAGCTGTCCGTGAACGTCGCTCAGCCGTTAACTGCTCGAGCTGCAGGTGTACAACCGCTGTATAGTTCACCGCGCGTTCGTGGCTACAAGCAGTCGGTCTCAACTGCTTGAAGCAGTTTGTGCCGCCCTGAATCGATTTTGATCCACTTTATGGGCAGATTTATTTCAAACTGTATACACTTATCAAGGATCGGTGATAATACAAAAATTTGCATGAAGCGTTACTTTTTTTACTTCATTATTAACTTCGAGAATTGTGAGATAGTTTTATGCTATTTGTTTTGTTTAAAAGAACTTTTGTTGAAAGCAAAGTAGGAATTTTCTTTCCGGAAAGTTTGATATTTTATGATTTTTGAGCAGATGGTGAGACTATTTGATTTGACTTCAATGAATATTTGTTCTGTGTCTTTGTCTGTTATTTTATTTTAAACCGAAATATCTATAAAGTTCTTGATATCTGATAACTATAACTAATAACTATTTAGATTTAAGTAATACATGTTTTTTTTTACAGAAACGAGTTTTCAAATGTGTTCTGAGTGCGAAGATAGTGATACCATATCAAAGTATAGCGGAAGTAAATGTTCCAGAGGTAAAGGATAAATAAATTTTGTTAAAATAGTATCTCTATATATTTTTATAAGATACATGTGTAAATTTGAGAGTAAATTGGAAACAATAATGTTGAATATATAGCATAAACTTAAAATTTCATTTTATGAATTAATATATAAAGTTATCTCTGATTTCCACCATACATTATATAAAAGAAGAGTATTGTTTTTCCAGTTTATTTAAAACTTTTACCCTTTTGATTTGATTTTCAAATTACATATTAGATATTAATATATATTTTTTATATTTTTCTTTTGAAAAATTAACCATTTTATTTACAGAGACGTGTAGAACCCCACATCATAGGTAGCTAACCGAGAAAACACCAAAAATTATGAATAGGAAGAAAAACTAAATATATAGGTACCTACTTATCCTGTAAATCAAGGTAATGTAAAATTAGCAACTTTTTACAATTTTTTCAATAGCCATTTTTGTTTAATGTAATCAATATTTATTTGTACGAATGTTTTAAATAATCCATACTAATATTATAAATGTGAAAGTAACTCTGTCTGTCTGTCTGTTACTCAATCACGCCTAAACTACGGAACCAATTTGCATGAAATTTGGTATGGATATATTATAATTTGGTATAGATATTTTGATACCCGAGAAAGGACATAGACTACTTTTTATTGCGAAATATGTACCACGGGCGAAGCCGGGGCGGACCACTAGTTTAAAATAAATGAATGCTTACAAAGTCCCTACCAGTAGAAAAGAAATCGTAAAAATCCCATATTAAAAAAAATGGTTTCGAGTAAGGTAAAGCCAAAATCAAGCGTTTTTTAATCTGCAGGAAATCTCTTTTGCATATTATTCGTAAAAAGTTCTTCATCATTACTAATGTTATTAATATTTGATTTTATTACAGGTTTCACTGCGGACATAATAAATAATTAAATAGATTGATCAAATTCAAATGAATAATAAATACTCATCTAAATTACTAAATTTTATGTGGAAATGTAATAAATCTATAGAATGATGAAATAATTTGCTCAGTATTGTTATAAGCGGTTTGAAATAATGCTCATAGATGCTCAGGAAGTATTAAAATGTGTTTTAATTCATCTCAATAATTTTACTTCATTTCTGTACTGTAAATAGTATTGTTATATTTTAATTAAGTGGAACTAAATTTAAAACATGATTTGAGTATATATTCGTAATTAATTTCTTGTATGTTTAATAATCTCAAACTTTTCTAAAAACTGAGGTAAACTTTCATGAACTTTTATTGTAACCAACCGGCATTTCGTAGCTCTTTGTTGAGTTAGTTATCAGAAGTAAGTAATTATGTTGTTTATTATCTGATTAATATCGATAAGTGATAAAAGAAAATGGAAATTGAGTAGAAAAAAATTGCACATAAAAGTGTTCAAATATTCTAAAGCCAGTTTAATAAAATTAGCTTAGCATTTGGATATAAAGCGAGGCCTCGATAAACTGAATTAAAAAACCGGTCGAAGTGCGAGTCGGACTCGCGCACGAAGGGTTCCGTACTTTAATAGAAAATCATTTATTGTATGGGGAGTGGGGACCCCCCTTAATATTTTATTTTATAGCAGCAACGGAAATACATACATCATTTGTGAAAATGTAAATACTAAATTATAATAAATATTAAATTCAATATAAATTTATAAATTCAATCCAATTCTGAAGTAATGCTGTATGTACCTATAATTAGTAGCCAATTTAGATTAAGACTTTATGTACGATTATTTATATAATGTTACAAATTGAGTTACTGTTGGTGCATCATAAATAAATAAATAAATAAATAAAATAAATAAATGTCCGCTTTCTAGCTATCACCATTTATCAGATACAGCCTGGAGACAGACAGACAGACAGCGGAGGCTTACTAATAGGGTCACATTTTACCCTTTTGGTACGCAACTCTAAGAATATCTAGAATTAAGGAACGTTGTGAAAATAAAAAGCTTAAAACCGATATCAAGTGGGACTATGACGTAGCAAATATAAACTGAATATTTTCGGAGTATAGATTCAGGCTATAAAATACGTACATTATAAGGGGTTTTAGATTATCGAGGCCTTGATACATCCCATGTTTTTAGCAATTCATATATATATAAATATCCAAATTAAAAAGGTAAATTGTAAATGCCAAAATGCATGGCCGAGTTTAAAAAATTTTGCTCTGATATTGATTTTTAAAGAATTCATTTGTTAAAATAAATGCCTTCGTTCAAGCTAATTTTTTATTGAAAATTTCAATCAGTCAAGGTCTCTATCATCAAGAGGACCATCATTACTAAAATAATAATGTTACTTAGTGAAAATTTACTGTTCAAGTGTTCTTTGTTGTTATTATTAATTGTTAAATAATTTTAGAACAATTTTGTTAAATTATTTTACCTTTATAGCGTATAACGTATGTTATGTATGTGTTTGTAATTTGTATATTACTTTAATTGTGATTACCATGATTATTGTATCAATTGTTTTATAACTATGTATAAACAAACATACAGATTAATAACTTTTACGGTATTTATGTTTTTGTTTTATTCTAAGTAGTAATTATTAAATAATAATTGTAAATACTATGAATTGATCTCATTAGTTATATTAATAATGTGCCAATTGTTTATTAATTTATTAGATTGTATAGACTTGTTAAAATAGTTAACATTTAAGATACGTTTTAAAATATTATTATAAAATTTTATCTTACAAAAGACTGATGTATTAGTTTTTATTGTAATCGTTTATCGATAATAAATTTAAGATAATAATCAATAATTGTGTTTCATTACCTACTACCTTACATAAATAATAATACTTGCTTTATTGTACTGGTTATCAATTTTTTATTTGTACTATACTTGTGACTAAGTAAATAAATAGTGGGTACTTTAAAAACCAGTTTCACTAACTTGCTGATTTTAGTCTTAATTGTTTATCTGACACATTACACATTTCCCTTATTTCTATACGTTATTGGTCATATTAATTGGCATATATACTCATGGGCGTAGCCACGGTGGGGCAGGGTGGGGCACTTGCCCCACCCTGGCTCTGACCTGGAAGGTACCTAACCAAATCTAAAAAACGTAATTATCTAGGTACCTACTGACTACAAAACTTATTTTAAAAAATTCTCACTCGAAAGTTGTCAGTCGACACAAAAAATAAATGCGATCTAAACAAAAAGCTTGCGCTTCTATGTTACATGATTTAAACCACTTTTGGTGCCAGAAAAAGTAGTGTAGTATGTACTACCCCATTCAAAGCTGTTTTTATTTAACCAAATTCGCACTAAATTTCCCATCCAATTTCACTTTTGTTTTAGGGTAAGTTACTGACCATAAATGCACAAAATGCTGACAGATCCAGGTGGAGCTACGCTCGCAATCTTACCTAAAAGTTTTTGGCCGATATCTCGGATACTATCCATTTTAAGGCAAAAAATATTGGGAATTTTTGGTAGGTAGTAAAATTTTACATCTTTTATACCTTGTAAACTTTTTGTAAAACTTTCCGTTTACGATTTATGGCCTATTTAATGAGCCGGTTAATCATCTTTGGCAAGTAACTCTTTAAATATTGGATTAATCAATGAAATGCATAGGCATTAATACATATATTATACATATGCATTACCCATTAATTAAGATTACTTTATTTGAAACTTTTTTTCTAATGCTTTTTGAGTTATTTAACGTTTCGCGATAAATAGTAAATTTCAAGGTACCTATGTATGTGTCGTATACATACATTTCGTACAACTAAATAATATTGAGTAGTTATTTTATATTCGGATGCAAGAATAAAATAAAGGAATTTATTTAAAAAAATGTATTAAAAATTTTCTATAAGAAAAAAAAATCCAAAATTTTGCTGTTTCGGAAACGGTGAAAATCTACTTGCATTGGAAATTTCTTCTTCGTTTTTATTACATCCGTAAAGAAAAATTTTGGCCTGCCACGTCACCCGCCTGCCGCCGAGCGGCGGCATTTCTACATTATAATATGTGGAACAACTCAAAAAATATGGGCACTAGAAAAAAAATTCAAACAAAACTTGTAGAGAATAAAGTGAACTAAAAGCTATGTACATACATGCATTTTATTCATTAATCCAATATTTTAACTATCAACCGGTTCATCAAATAGGCCATAAACCGTAAATAGTAAGTTTTAAAAAAAAATTTACATGATATAAAATATGCGAAATTTTACTTTCTACAAAAAAAGTCCAAGCAACTTTTGCCCTAAAGTGGATAGTTTTCGAGATATCGGTCAAAAACTATAACATTGCGAGCAAAGCTCCACCTGGATCTGTCTGCATTTTGTGTTTTCATGGTCAATAAGTGACCATTAACCTAAAAAAAACATGAAATCGGAAGTGCAAGGTTTTGCTTTATTTACTAAGGTATTTAAAATGGTTTATTTTTCTATTTACATACATATTTTATGGTAAAAAGGAATCATATTATTGTATTAGACGGATAAACTATATAATATAGGGATGAAATTTGCAACATAAATGGCTGTAGGTATCTTTTGTTTGTTTTGATTTATTCATTATTATTTCAGCTTGATACCGCCACGTATTCTTGAAAAAAAAGGTATTTTTAGACAGGCGGACGCACAACAAAGTCTGCCTGTTGGTTTGTCTGTCAACACACTTTTTCTCAGGAACGCGTAAATTTATCAAGCTGAAATTTATATCGAATACTCAAGTCTACAGTCTCTTAAAGCTGTGAAAAAATCAAACTTATAAGCCAACGCAATCAAAAGATACAGCCATTTTATGCTGCAAATTATCGCAAATTTCGACATTCGCAAGGGAATCAAAACCTACATTGTACTTCCCGTGAACACAGAGTCTTGAAATTTGGTTAAAAGCAATGTCTTATAGCACAGATAAAGGAAAAATTGCTAAAACATACATTTAGAGTTACAACATAATAAAAAGTAGGTTTGTTCGGAGCCCTCGGTGCGCGGCTCCGACTCGCACTTGGCCGGTTTTTTTTTTGCCCCACCCTTTGCCCATGGCTAGCTACGCCCATGGATATACTAAACAGAACAAATCCAGAATCTATTTCACAGTGTGGAATATCTATACTAATATTATAAAGCTGAAGAGTTTTTTTGTTTGAACGCGCTAATCTCAGGAACTACTGGTCCGATTTGAAAAATTCTTTCAGTGTTAGATAGCCCATTTATCGAGGAAGGTTATAGGCTATATATCATCTTGCTAAGACTAACGGGAGCGGAGAACTGCGGGTAAAACCGCGGGGCCGGCTAGTATCAAATAAACAGAAAATAAAAATATATTTTAAATTCTAATGATGATCTG
This sequence comes from Colias eurytheme, assembly GCA_907164685.1. NCBI lineage: Eukaryota > Metazoa > Arthropoda > Insecta > Lepidoptera > Pieridae > Colias > Colias eurytheme. Next base: position 3,857 of record CAJQZN010032246.1, on the reverse strand, counting down.
TACCAAAATGTTCTCAATGAAACAAATGGTTAAACATATTTATACTAATATTATAAAGCTGAAGAGTTTGTTTGTTTGTTTGTTTGTTTGTTTGAACGCGCTAATCTCGGGAACTACTGGTCCGATTTGAAAAATTCTTTCGGTGTTAGATAGCTCATTTATCGAGGCAGGCTATAGGCTATATACGATCACGCTACGACCAACAGGAGAGGAGCCACGGGGGTGAAACCGCGCGGAGCGGCTAGTACATTATACAAATCAAAACAACCACAAACACTCATACGTAAACGGAAACATTGAAATGCCAACAAAACAATTAAACTACACCCTCTAGAGCAATTATTAGTTTCGACTCAGTTCGCAACTTCGATATGCAAAGATGGGCTTGACTGGTTTGTTTTGGTAACGAAAGGTCACATTATCATTTATCAGGACTATACCTATGGATATACGACCTTTTGATTCCAGAGGTGATACAACTCCTAAGTCTAACCTTAGTAATAAATATATGTCTTCAATAAATATGTATGTACCTATATGATACTAATATTTGATATAATATGATGTACCAATTTTATATATATATATAAAACTCAAAGGTGACTGATATAGTGATCTATCAACGCACAGCCCAAACCACTGGACGTATCGGGCTGAAATTTGGCATGTAGGTAGATGTCATAACGTAGGCGTCCCCTAAGAAAGGATTTCCCGAAATTCTTGCGGGAACGGGGAAAAACGGGGATGCACGTACAAAGTCGTGGGCGGAAGCTAGTTTATACTATAATATTTTAATTAGTAATATTATTATAAAGCTGAAAAGTTTGTATGTTTGTTTGAACGCGTTAATCTCAAGAACTTACTAGTCCGATTTGAAAACTTATTTGTGTGTTAGATAGCCCATTTTATCGAGGAAGCTATACATCATTATTTCTAGATTGTTTTTAGATAAAACCTAAAGTAATAAATAACGTAAGCGTGCTACAAAAACATCTTAAAATTAACACATTACAAATAACAAAACTTAAAAGTGTTGGTGTACGCTTTTTCAAATAATAATTTGAAATATCATGAAAATAGAAACACTTTTACTAAGATCATTTCAATACATTTCTTAAGTTACCCGCCCACCTATAATATCCCTTTTTACTATTGTCATACAGTAAGCGGACTTTGCTAAGGTCTATTTGTGACGAAAATCGATCAGTAAAACATATGAAATGTATTGGTCCAATTCCTCAAGGGAATGAGAGAATTTTTTGCACATCACGCCTAATAAAGATAATAACAGCTTAGGGTGATGTGAAGATATAAAGATTTGGCATCTCTTTATAATATATAAAATTTTCGTGTCACAGTGTTAGTTACTATACTCCTCCGAAACGGCTGGACCGTTTCTCATGAAACTCTCAGGTTTGAGAATCGGACAATATCTATTTTTCATACCCGTTAGTGACTTTACTCTTACTCTTAAGGCAGAACTACTTTTGCTGGGACAGCTAGTTTATAACTTATAAAAATGTTTGAATGTAAAGCATGTTAGTTTGATTATTAGACGCATTATTAAATGGGTAATCAAGAATTACATAGGAAATTTAATGTGTGTCCGACCGATGTGGGTATGTTTCAGACCATTTTATCCGCACCTGATACGGAGGCGGCTAGGATGGTCTGCATATTCACACGACGGATATTAGTAGGCTAGTTAAGTTAAACTTATAGCATATACTATGGGACTGACATAGTCATCGCTGACTCAAAGTCCTTAAATTAAATTAGAAAAACAAAAAAATGGGTAATGTACAGTAATGATGAATGTTGATCGAATCTTAACCATATCTTTCTGATGACTCTGTTGTTTCACATATAGGCTATAAAATATTATTAAAACGGTACCTACTGTACCTACAACCCTACATGCAAAAATACTAGAACAGAAAACTCCAACCTACAAAAGACCTGTAGAAATAAATTTAAAATATCCCAAACATAAATCAATACTATAACAGTGCAAACGACATAAGCGTCTATTAATGTTAAAGACACTCCACACTCCCTGTGTCAGGAGCAGATTGTTTATTGGCGTTATTTACGTGGGTGTCCACTCGGCTCGTGTGAAGTGTCTCAGTCGACCGCTATATATTTTAGTATTATAGTCTATTATGGTAATGATTAAATGGCTTGGAAAATAAATAATTTTGTTAGAAGAAATAATGTTGTATATAATTTAGATTAAGAATTGGGTCCATCTATAATAATATTATAAAGCTGAAGTTGTTTATTTGTTTGAACGCGCTAATCGCAGGAACTACTGCGCCACCTTAGTCAAAATATGTGGCTTGGCCGTTCGTTACTACAAGAACTATTGTATAACACAAAAGTAATGAACAGTGAATTAATTTTTCACCTTACGCCGATGTGAATGTAGCGAAATGGCCAAGCCACATATTTTGACTAAGGTGTAGAGTTTGTGAAGTTAGGCCTTGTAGAGTTAGGGCGTGTAGTGTTAGAAGCTTGGCTCTACATGAGATCTGATAACTTTTTGACAGTGCGAGTCATATGGACTCGTCTTGGCAACATTTTACATGAAAATGTTTTTGATGGGATTTCATTTCTTTTTGTAAGTTGTTTGTAACAATTTTATTTTTTATTTTTAGCTACTGTGTGGACGTAAGAGGCAGGAGACGTTCGCAACACTTCTATTCATTCATATTTATATGATCTGATCTGAAGTATATGTCTCAATATATGTCGATTAAATTTTTAATTTTTTTTTTAACAAGGAGTACCTATACATATATATATCTAGGGGAACCAAGTTTTAGATTATTAGATTAGACCTCTAGCGTCATCAAAATTTAATTTAAAATTACAGGTCTCATACAAACTCCCATCCCCTAGTTTAAGGGGTTGGGGGATGAAAGTTACAAGTTTTATAATTTTTTTGTTGTTTGTGTGCTAATACTAGCTTACATACAAAATTTCAGCTTTCTAGGACATTAGGAAATACCTTAAGAATTTTGATGATCATCAGTGAGTCAGTGACGAAATTAGCGTTTTTTAGATATAAATAAAATCTGAAGTATAAAAGCTAATGTAATTAAAACTTAATATGTTCAATAAGTCCGCTATTGACAATATATCCCGAAAATTTTGTTGATCTAGCATAATCCAAACCCAAGTTATGAGGGTTCAAAAAAACGTCGAAGCGCTTCGAGAAAAGGTAGGTAGTGCCCGTGCGCGTAGTCGCTTGGCTCGTCTTGGCGGGGGCACTACCGTGCCCCCAGATAATATGTTTTTCGCTTATTTTTCCGATTTTATGTTCGGATCGTAACAATTTTATTAGCTTTTGATATATCTCCGTGAAATCATTTCTTATTAAACAAATACGTAATTTGTCGAATTAATTAGAATTAGAATTTGTCAAATTATACACAAAAATGTATTTGAACATATTTTATTACAAAGACTTGTCAACGACTCATAAATTAAAAAGAAATTGCTCCGACAATTAATTTCAAATTAAAACGAAGACAATCGAGGAGAATCTTCAATAACAGCAGTATTTCTAGAATATTTGAATTTTCTTTATTGCAGCGCAATTTACGATTGCTTTAAGCCATACTTACCTTTGTACACCTTTCTTTAGGAGTGTTATACACGAGCGTTTGAACAGCCATTCTGTAAAATTTAATATAAACTAGCTGTTGCCCGTAGCTTCGCCTGCGTGGAAACGATAAACTTTCATCCCCTATTGCATCTATGTGTTATGGACCAAGTGATAAATTGGGCAGTATACATAAAGCACGGGCATTATGAAAAATGCCCAATATGAGAGTGCAATTTGATAATAATTA
>CAJQZN010032244.1:5964-20123 GCA_907164685.1 Colias eurytheme | reverse complement strand
TTCAGAGTTCTGGGTATACTCCTACGGACGGAGGTGACTCGGCCCCCGAAAAAAAAAAGTTTAAAGAAAGTATTTTTATTTTTTAAGAAATGTGTTAAATATATTATGTACTATCTAGTTATATATTATGATACAAATAGTATGAAATATTTTGGATTGACTAGTCATTTAATCATTTTAACATAAGCAATGAATTATGTTTAAATTAAATTGCTATCTATTAGTTGAGTTATTCTCTACCTATATTTTATCAACTTGTTTTCCTTGATTTAGTTCATATTAAATTTCTGGTAATATTAAATTATAATAATCATTATCGAATATATTAGCATACTCAATTTAAAGCAAATATATGTTTGTACAGGTTCTAATAAGTTTATGATGTTATCATACGTTACGCACACATTAATAAAATAAAACATTATATTTATTGACATTATGTTTTAAGCTTATGGAAATTATTATTTATTTTTATTTAAATATTTTACGAAGATAATGCTTGTATGACAATTAAACACGAGAAATTTCATTATTTATAAATTAAGGTGTTTGAAAATGTACATTTTTAAACGATTGCTTCTGAAATAATTGTGTGAAATATTGTTTAGATTTCACGTCACATTTACACTAATAATTTCAATATGTATGGGAAATTTTATTAGTGAAACATACACTGTAAATATGTTTTTCGATTATGAGATGAATAAAATATAAAAATATATGAGTGTTAGTGGCGTAAAATTTCCAAAGCCATAGACGCACCTGAGTCGTAGTTGCAAAGTTTTAATAATTATGTTTAGTAGACGACTCGAAAATTGGGATAACATTTTTGATATAACGATGAAATGTTTAGCATTTTGTTATAATTATAGTTTCCTTAGAGGTATCGATGTTGGAGGAATCGATTGCGAACTGCCCTATCGTAAACGTTTTGGATGGATGAGTGCAAACGTACTTATTGCGACGTTATTCGTGATGCTTGAAATTATTTAGTTACGTCATCTCCATGTAAAGTGCCAAAATTTTTATAATTGTACCCTTTGTACCTATATATCGGAATCGGAGTCTTTGACAATATCACGATGAAAACCGAATATAATTAATATTAATATGTAATATGTATCTACTACAAAGACTTCGACACCTTCATCGTTTTAGCTAAAGTAATTTTATTTGTATCCCTCATAGACTGAGGCAGGACCGGATTTTGTTTGTTAAATTAAGTGATGTACCCAAAAAATTCACTGCCACTAATTTAAAAATAAAAATATTGGAAATATGATAATTTCTTTATTTTTTTAACATCAATATACCGACTTATATACTTTATTACATTCTAATATTTGACAAAACACGTTGTTATTGATTAGTAGAGCCCTATTTCGCTTTAAGCGGAATGTTCTAGCTCAATTTGTGACTCTTGGGACTTGTTCAATGCATTTATATTCTTCTGGATTAGATAAAAGTTTAAATACCTAAGCTAAATTGCTTATTTAAAGAATAATATATTATATAATGCAGAAAGAATATATTTTCTTTGTGATTATTAAACACAAAGAAAATATATTAAAATATATTAAATAGGTAAGGTAACGGCACCAGTCGTGGACAAGCATCCAGTAATGGACAAAATAAATATTAAATTTAAATATTAAGACCAAAATTAACGTTATATAATTTGGCAATACTTAAAATAAAAGTTTGGTTCATAAGCTATCAAAATACGACATTTCATCTTATTCGGCCAAAATGTTTGAAGATGGCAGAACGTTATGTTTAGTTGCTGCGACTCGTTTCGAAGAAATCCGTTTTTACTAAGAAAATCCTTAAGGAAGTGAGGACACAATTTTGGTTATAAGAATTTTTGTATAAATGTCAGCAAAATTTGATATTACTTTTATTTATAGTAGTTAAGTGTACGAAATATTACACGATTTAGTATCATGATAGGTTATGTTGTTTAAATAAAATTCATCAGTGTCCATAACTGGATTTAATTCTATGGGTATATCCATTTATGGACATATGTCGAAAATAAACTTTTTTTAAAGGTATTACTTACATGCGCTTTTCTGTATTGTCTTTTCTTTCTGATTAATAATATACCTATCACGACCATTTCAAACAAAGGGTTCCAATATTGTACAACAATTGTTCATGACTGGATTTGCTTTGGTTCCTATAATGGACATTGATATTTTTTGTTAAAATTACACTAATGGGTCCAACAACATAATATCTATCTAAACATGAATAATATATTTTAGAACAATGGGTCATTATGTGCTGTGCGACTCGTTCTCGGCTTCATTCTCTATCACTGCGTAGAGAAGTCGCATACTTATGCGTATTGTAACGCATCTATCATAGAGCGTTCTCTGATGAACTGTTTGGATCGTTGTCTGCTGCTAAATTCCACCACCATTTAGCACATACGCTTAAATTTCATCCACACCATCTTGACAACAGTTTAAAAAAAGCTTTTTGCCTCGTGCTACAATTTGAAATCCATATCGATGGACCGATCAGATATAAGGCTGCTGGCGGATTCAGATTGGCGATTCACTTCACGAGTGTAGCGGAATGCCAGGAAACAGAAAGATATATGGCGGAACATCGTGAAGCGGGTAACATCCCTAGAGTGATATGACGAAGAAGAAGTCCCAAAATGGATGGAATGGCAGTACTTTTTTTAGTTATATTTTTCATCCCTGACTTATTGAGAAAAAAAAACCATATTGGTGTTTCTTAACGGACATAACTCGTATTTAACGATGCATTTGTCAAATTTTTGCCTAGAAAATGGAAATTAAGACTGTTTTAAATATCAAAATTATGCAAAATAATTGTAGTAAGGACAATTTTTTATAAATACATCCCCGATTTATTGTATTCCAATCATCATTTTCAAGATTCTATTGATAACTATAAGTCTTCTCCAAGTGTGTGTAGTGGAGAAACGACATTAGGTACAGTCCATAAATGGGTGTTCATAACTGGATGTTGTCCAAAACTGGGTGTCCATCATTAGATTTTTCACTGTCCAACACTGGTGCAAAAAAGTGGTTTTTTAATTTATAAATAACTTCATTATTTATGCATTGTAATCTTTTTTCTAACATTGGTTACGTTAAACTAACATAGAACTAAAGGTATAACTAAACAATATCCAATAAAGTTAAAAAACCTACGAGAAATTTGCAAAAAACTTCAATTTTTTCCTTAATCTGTACAAGACTGGTGCCGTTACGTTATATTAAATTGTTAAGCGACTGGACTGTTCTTAAAAAAATAGTTTCATCAGTTAATAATTTTATTTTCTTGTTTATTAGATATGGTTAGGGAGCCAGGTGCAAATTTGGTTCATTATTTCCTCTCAAGAGATAATTCGTCAGAAGCATCAGAGTATAGTATTATAAAGCCTCGTGAACGTCAGCTGGCGCTCGGTTGGGGGGGGGGTGAGCGGTTGTAGCCTCCCACGCACGTAGGAAAAAAAATACATTCATTCATTCATTTCCTCTCAGCTAAAAATTTGTCAAATTGTAGCTAACCCAATATCTCAACGAAAAAAAATAATCAGCTGGTTACAACATGGTGTATTATACGTCAGCTGGTGTCTCGAACATGAAAGTTAAATTTAAAGAAAAATTTATTTTCTGTGATTTCCTCTCAAACAAAAATTTACCTGATGATAGCTTATATGTAACTGTGGATAAATATATAGGTCAGCTGGCTGTATCTTGGTGAAAAAACCGTCAGCTGATACGGGAGGCTACAACCGCTCTTCCCCCCAACCGAGCTCCAGCTGACGTTCACGAGGCTTCATAATACTATACTTTGATGCATTTTACTAATTACCGCTTGAGAGGAACTTGGTCATAAAATCTGTTCCTGGCTCCCGTACCAATACCAATTGTTTACGCATTACATTCGTCAATTTGAAGACAAATTCATACTTCACTCACCATCATCATAATAATTACTCACTGAACTATGAACTATCGCTCTTCAAAGCCTTCATACATAATAGTAAGTAGGTAGGCACCTAATACTAGCGTTTAGCTACTATTATGTATTCTGTGCTAATACTAAAAAATCATTGAGATAATATTACTACGTATGGAGGAGACACCACGAACAAAATCTGTGCGCCATTTTTTTGCTCTAACTAAGTTTCAAAAATTATTATCTAGTTAGGTAAGGTACTTAACGATGAAAGTTATTCCTTTGCACTTTTCCGTATTATTTGTATTATTTGTGCAATATCGTAGCACACACGAAGGCATTTTTGATGCGTTTCACTTTAAAACCATTAAAAAATACCGCTCAATATACGTCACATGACGTATGTTGAGTGGAACATAAGTGATGTAGGCGGTGTCGTCTCCATATTAATATTATCTCAATGTAAAAAATAAAAATTTTCGTCATACTTTCGATATTTTGTTAAAAGTAAATAAATAAACTTACTTGTTGGTTTGTTGGGCTGACCAAACAACGAAATGATACTTTCTATAACCATAAAATAAAACAACTACATTATATGTATTTTCCTAACTTTTGAATTAAATGTGAATTAATTAATAATGCTGGCAGCATTGTTTTTGGCGCCAACCGCGACAGCGCACAGACTGAGCAAGTAATCACGAAGTAATCCAATTAATCCAACAGCGCCACAAGGCGCCACATCTACGGGACCTCTTTCGCAGCGAAACCTGTATTAATAAATTATCTGATGCTTGGCCTATATTCTGTGGTTTGACAAATGACAGAATACAATATTCTTAATGTTGGTAGTCTTGATTTTTGGCGATTGTGATTTGTGTGATTTTATGTTGTGTGTGTAGAAATTAGAAAACAAAGTGTATTGTATAATTAAACGTGCTCACAAAATAAGTGTTACGAACTGGCGACATGTTTGTATGGATGGAATAGTAATTAAACCTACAGAAAAAATTAAAAGTTATAATGAATGCGGTGGTAGACAGTGACCTAAGAGCTTCACCACTCACAGCTCTTACCCATGAATCTCTCAATTTGCTATCATCGTTGCTAAATACAAGAAAAATTTTACTTACTGTTTGTCCAGATCAACTTTCAAGACACAGGTTAATATGTGAAGTATTTTTTAATTTTTCTTAATCACAAGAGATGTCAAAAGGTTATCGAGTTTGTTTTCGATTTGTTTACAAATGTGGAGAAGAACATTTCTGTGATCTAATTAATTTTTGTGATACTATTTTCCTCATAAAAAGTTTAAAAGGCCTAAAAATAGATGTAAATTTACGATTAAAAATTAATTCGGCAAATATTAAGCTTGCTGTTGATTATCAACAGGATGTTCTGTGTGACCTACAAAAGTGTTACACATTTTAGCAATGGCACAATCGTTTCATTGCTAAAATTTGCAATTGATTGGGTTGCAATGTAACGGATCAATGAATTATGACTTTACCCATAAAGCTTTATTGGATTACTACTAAGTACCTATATTATAATTAATTAAAAAATGCAAGGCTTCTAAACATGTATGTAGTGTGTAGCACATACCTATTATAAATTTTAAAACACTACACATTCAGGGATTGGAGGGGCGTTGCATCACTTGCCAACATAAGTTCAGAAGTAGCGGCCAGTATCAGAGAATACAATGATAAAACTCGGCGTGTGATAGATTTGTGGATACACAGCAATGATGGCACTGCGACTGTCGGGAGGCTCCTCGAAATCCTGCAGTGGATTGATAGACATGATGTGTATGATGATTTGTTGGATCTCGCTAGCAAAAATAAGCTTATAGGTGAGTCTAGAAATTTATTGATAGTAAATTTGGAAATTTTATGATATACAGTTAGGTACCTAATAAAATGGAAAATTTTCTTAATTTAATGAGTTCTAGTCCTTAGTATAATTAAATAAAATGTGAATATATATTAAATAAAAGTATAAATCCTTTGAATAAGTAACTTGCAATCTATAGTTTATCAATGTATCCCAGTGGTTTAAATAAATTCCTACTAATATTATAAATGCGAAAGTAACTCTGTCTGTCTGTCTGTTACGCTTTTCCGCATAAACCTCTCAACCGATTTTGATGAAATTTGGCACAGACAATAATCTTTTGACCCTGAGAAAGAACATAGGATAACTTTTATCAAAATACCACGCGGGTGAAGCCGCGGGCGGAAACTAGTATTTCATAATTTGCAATATTTACTGAAACACATTTAAAAAACATTATCTTTATCAGCTATTCTTTCATATCATTGAAAAATTATAAAAAAAATTTTTATTACATAATTAGTATTTTTCAAGTTACAAAATCACTTAATTAGAATGCACTGATTAAGTGATAACAATAAAAAGTGATAGTTCCAATTTGTAAATATTATCAATTTTTGATAAGCTAGTGTTGATAAATTATATAAAGTCTAATTTGAGTAATAAATTATTGTAGTCTTGAGGAAAATTTTACAGATGTATTATGAGAGGTGAAGCTTACTTAGCTTAGCTTTACTATTCCTTCCTAAACAATTATATTATAAATCTTATATCTTAGGTGCATAGTAAAAATAAGAGAAATTAACAGAATATACACTGTTTTTCTTTGTACTCGGGCTTTTTTATAAATATGAAATAAATTAAATAATATATTCTAAATAATTAGAAATACTTGTTTTTCCATTCACATCCTACGCACCAAGATAGCATAGGATTATAATTTGGAAAATCACATGCTAAACACATCCATACTAATATTATAAATGCGAAAGTAACTCTGCCTGTCTGTTACTCAATCACACCTAAACTACTGAACCAATTTTTATGAAATTTGGTATAGAGATATTTTGATACCCGAGAAAGGACATAGGCTACTTTTCACCCCGGGAAATAGGATAGGTTTTATCCCGGAAATCCCACGGGAACGGGCACTATGCGGGTTTTTCTTTGACTGCGCGGGCGAAGCTGCGGGTGGAAAGCTAGTAAATTATATAACAAATAAAAAAAAATATAATATCATATTATTGAACAGAAAATTAATCAGTTCCTAGGATTTGAGCACATGAATTATCTTATCCAATATGGATTAATAAGGGGTTAATATTGTTTTAGTTTTTATAGCATTCAAATGAGATTTTTTCAAGAGGCAGGATTCGAAATAATTTTATATTGGATGAGATGGTTGTTTAATCATATTACCTACAGAACCTACTGTTTATTAAAAAAGTGAAGTCCCATGTCCCCAAGTGGGGTAAGGGGCAGATGCATTATACATCTGTTTCACTGATCGATTTTCTTTAAGGACAAGTAGGTGATCGGCCTTCTGTGTCCTGCCAGACCGAGACATTTTTTTTTCTTCGTCTCCACTGGGAATCGAACCCCCTCGGTGCTACGCTCACGCGTCAACCACTGTACCAAGGAGGCGGTCCATGTAAGCATAGCCACAATATATTTATCTACATAGTAAATAATTACTATCATTTTCAGTTAAACAAGTGAATCAAAATGGTAACCAAGAGATGGTGGCAGTATCAGAGGAGGATCTAATCACGGACGATGATAAGAAGTTTGGTTGTCCGCAACGTTATCACGCGTACGTGTTGTATGCAAGGGAGGATCGGGACTTTGTCAATGAGCTGTTGAGTCGGCTCACAGAGAATGGGTTTAGGGTATGTATGCAAATCATATATAATATCATTTCGAAATAGGTTTATACATTATAATAAACATGATGTTATGTTGTTGACTGAGCGGTTGGCTTGGTTGGTTGACCCTGCCTACCGAGTCAGTGGTCGTGGGTTCGATTCCCACCCGGGGTAAATATTTGTGTGATGAACATAGATGTTTGCTCTGTGTCTGAGTGTTAATTATCTACATATAAGTATTTATTTAAACTATATAATGTATGTTTATCAGCCATCTGGTTTCCATAACACAAGCGAAAAGCTTAGTATGGGATCAGATCGTGCCGTGTGTGAAAATTCTCCTGAAATATTTATTTATTATTTATTTAATATTGCAATATATGGATCTTTTGGACAATTGGATAGACAGATTATTTGCAGTGATAAAGTTTCTTTAATTCATGTTTATAGTGACAGAATTCAAATCCTTTTTTTATAATACTCGTCACAACACTTGTTTAATAATTAATATTTGTGAATGTAAAAAAAGTTATTCGTGTAGCGAAAAAATACGTAGTCTGTCAAGGTAGATTTGGATTTTCGCCTACTTGCAATAAAATTAATAATCTGTTTATGATTCCAAATGCAACTATCCTGTAATATATTACGCAAGGAGATGGTAGACTACATAGTATCCTTTGTAAAATCCATACTATATCAATATTATAAATGCGAAAGTAACTCTGACTGTCTGTCTGTTACTCAATCACGCCTAAACTACTGAACCAATTTGCATGAAATTTGGTAAGGAGATATTTTGATACCCGAGAAAGGACATAGGCTACTTTTGTGAAAATGATGTAATCCCAGAAATCCCACGGGAACGGGAACTATGCGGGTTTTTCTTTGACTGTGTGGGCGAAGCCGCGGGCGGAAACCTAGTAAATAATATTTTAACAAACATTGTTTATTAAAACCTATAATATTCATCCCCAGCTATGTACAGAGGACGATCTCCTCCCGGGTCACGGGACCCGTTTCGCGCCAGTCTCTCGTCTGATCTCAGAGCGTTGCAGTCGCATCATACTGATATATTCTCCGGACTTTCTGCGCAGCCCGGCCAATACGTTCTTCATGAATTTAGCGCAGGCTGATGGGATTGGTGAGTGGAATGATGTATGAGCGTTTAAGTTTCAAAAATATTGCTTTTGAACCGTAATACATTTAGGTAACAGTTTCTGTAATATTTTTCTTCTAATGATTAAGCAGTTTAAAGTGACATATTATATTAAAAGACATAATGAAGAAGAGGTCTAAGAAATCGATGTTTTAAAGCCTATACACGCAACTCGCAAGAAATAATAATCTGCTCTATAATATATTTGCTCTTAAATATACAATCAAATAATGGAATATTTAAGTAACTATTCTTATTTCAATATATGTACTACTATTAAAAAGTAATTTATTAATTTCAGAAAAGAAACAACTGAAAATCATACCAATAATGTACAGACATTGCATACTACCGTTACATCTAACCTACTACCATAACTTATACTATAGTACTGATCGCAAGTCGCCCTACGAGTTTTGGGGCAAGCTCGAGCGCTCATTGGAAGTACGGGATGTGCCCAGGTAAGGTGTTCCTTTATTAATATGTATCTGGGAAAATAATTGTAACACTTTTTTGTCCCAAAAAATAATGGTAACTTGGCCCCTATTTTTTTGATGAATTTTAGGTACATAATAGAAAAATAAAGTGTGTAAGTAATTTTATTTAATTTTGCTTGATAATTTACAGTTTCATTATTATATTGTTAAGCTTTGTAAAATGTACTTACGAATTTAAAATTATACTGCAACTGATATAAATCTAAACTATACTGTTATTCTCATACCTTCGCAATAAATCATTCATATTTGTCAACCATTTAGCTGGTATTTTTATGGATATTTTGTAATTCTTCAGATTAACAAGCTCATCATCCACCCACTCGGCTATGAGAATAGAAGAATTACCGAACAGTGACACAAACCGTTTCACTCCAGAGAAGAAACAAGATAATTTCCTCAAATTACCGAGTCCGCCAACCGACACGTCCTCAATGAATGATCTCCGATCATCGACTGATACCAAATCTTCATACGAAACAAAGTCTTTGAACTCAAGCATTGATATAAAGAAGAAAAAGTCGGGATTCAGAAAACTTTTGGACTCATTCAAGGGGAAGAAACATAAAAAAGCGATAATGTTGCAAAATTAATATTGAGTACTCATTGGTAGAGCTGGATTATGAACGAAATTCAAGACAAAATGGCGGGAAAAGAAAAAAAAATTAAAAAGAAATTGTCATTCCAAATTTGAATCCAAAAATATTTTTAAGATTGCCATTGTGATATGGTAAAATGTTTTGCTTTGGATAAATAGTTATTTTAAAATTAAATTCAACGATATATTTGTCCTATTGTTTATTTAGTGGAATGTGATAGGGAAAGTGCATTTTTTGATTTATTCGTAAATGTTTTATGTGGCAACTATGTTTTGAGAAATACTACAGTTGCCTAAATTTCATATTCTAAGAGATTATGTAGAGATTTCATATATGCACAAAATTTTGTATTACACAAAAATAATTAATATTAAGTGAAAATTAAATACATTAGGTATATTTGCTGTTATCAATTACGAAAATATATGTATATGTTTGTGCTATGTATACAATTAAATCTTATACTTTCAAGAGACTTATATTTGATTTGTGCAATTTGATGCTATAATTTTGGTTACTAGATTTTCTATGTCTGTGTCTGTTATTAATTGAAATTTCATTGAAATATTATTAAACGCAACAATACATACAGACAGACAAGTTCATATGAATTACATTGGTTGTAATTTTATTTTAAAAGTTGATGCTTTTTAGGTATTTGCTATTAGTTAAAGAGATGTGTAATTTAGACTTTATTTTATACGGAATAAATGTTATTTTTGTTTTGAATGATATGAGACTGCATTATGTTTCGAATATTTTTATATCTAAATATTAAATGCCCTAATGCAATACATACTAAATAAAAAGGAGTAATGAGATATACTGGTGTCCCACTATGTATATATACTAAGCTCAAAGGAGGTTATAGTTTTGCATACGTAAAAAATACTTATAAAATTCCAAACGCAGTTTTTTTAAAGTGAAACTTTTATTACATCGTCTCAAACTTTTTGGTCTGTGTAGTTAAAGTGAAACTTTTATTACATCGTCTCAAACTTTTTGGTCTGTGTAGCGCATGTCGCGTGTATCGCGGCTTCCGAGTAGGTATACCTACTCGGCAGCCGACCGTCACGCGACATGCGCTACACAAAGCAGTGTTCGGAACCGTTCGAACAGTTTCACTTTTACCGTGGTTTCATAAAACCACACAACATTTTTTTCAAATAGATGAATTTTTAAAACTCTATGTGTACACCCATAACAAGCAACCCGTCCAGCTTTGCTACCAGCACGTGACCTATATTGTTTAAGATTATGTTTTCATAGACAAAATGCTCACATCAGCGAAGCGGTATATGCCGGCTGCGCGAAGCTAGAGAAGAAAACATGGATTTTCAGGAAAAATTTAGCAAAAATTTTGTTGTTTAAGTATTTTTTACGAGATCAGTGTATGCAAAACTACAAGTCCCTTCGCGCTTAGTATACCGATAGTGGGACACCCTGTATACATGGATATAGAAACAAACTAAGTATACATTTTTAAAACTGTTAAAAAGTTATGATTCTTAGCACAAAATGAAAAGATTAACTTGTGATATTAAACATCCTCAAAGGTGCTTCCAAGGTATTTATATATTTTATATAGCGTATATGTGAATTGTTATTTTAATCGTGGAAAATAAAAACAACTGAAATGTTTCAATATATTTGTTTTATTTCTAAAAACATATTTACATAGATCTAAGTATACAAGTACATTAAACAGTAATTTTACTTCAAAAGTATTTGATACCTAGTATAATAATTATAATAAAGAAGAGCTTCAATCTCTTAAAATATAACAGAATTTATATTTTTTTATAATAACATAAGACTTAACTTTTAAATAGGACTAAGTAAAACACAAATAAGGAAACAATTTGTTTAACAAACAAACATTTTGTAGCAGATTTAAAAAAAAACAATATATTTTTTTATAATAACACCCTTAACTTTAAAATATGACTAAGTATAACACAAACAAGGAAACAATTTGTTTTAAAACATTTTGTACTGCATAGACAAAATAGAAATTAAATAAACTTATAAATAACCATATTACGATACATTCAAACATTAATTTATGGTTTTACACTGTAACAAGTAACCCTAATTTTTTTTAATTATCTATGGTTAAATGAGTGTTTCATTAAATATGGGAACACTACAGTTCAACAACATCATCATCATCTGCCAATATACGCTCCCACTGCTGGGAAACGGGCCTCCTATGAGTTCAATAACATATATCTCATAAATTTTTTGAGATCACACAACACCAATATATGCTGACAAATGAAAGTATTTATGAATACATCAATTACTTCACTATTATATAGGAAGGTGGAAGTCGAGCTACTATGATACACATACCAGTATGACGTCATTTAGTAGCATTTTTATTCTAGTATCACAAAAGTACAGTGATAATAGAAGTTAAAATAAAACAAAATTTATCAGAAGGAATGCTCAGGATTTATGTACATTTTATTAAAGTGAAACTCTTATTACATCGTCTCAAACTTTTTGGTCTGTGTAGCGCATGTCGCGTGACGGTCGGCTGCCGAGTAGGTATAAAGCAGTGTTCGGAACCGTACGATAATTATCGTACAAATACGATAATTTTGTGCCTAAGTTTCACTTTTACCATGGTTTCATAAAACCACACAACATTTTTTTTGATAAATACAACATAATATATGCCTTCTTTCCGTGAGTTTGGCACTACATATAGAAAAGACCGAAATTAATGAAATTTTTATGTGCCCTCAAAAATTGATTCGCAAGAATCGAGAGCGGTTTAGACTTAAAATTCTTTGGCAAAAGCAAGTTATTCTTTAAAACTTGTTACAAATGCTACTAAAACGTCATCCTAGCAACGACACACGATCTTCAAGACTTCCACTGTGATGTTCCGTTATACGGTCTTCGCTATGATGCTGTTGACTCTCACGAAGTTATCCGCGCCGCAAGACGCAAGGATCAGTTCGTGCTTTCTGTCCTTGTCCAGTTTCGGCTTGAACGCTAGACGCTTTACCGCGAGGTGGTGGGCTGCACTGTAAGAGGATATAAATAAAAATTATTGTAATAAAAATATAATTAGTTACGAAATTAGAGTATATAAAAGTCATTATAATAATAGTAGAGTGATATTTTACACATGAAACAATATTATTCTAAAAAAAGCATGTGCTCGGCACACGTGTCAGAAGTGAAACTTTTTTTGCAAGATTAGAGAAAACCAAACGGTCGCCACTCCATGACGTGGGAGTATTTCCATGACGCGACCTTGAAATTTCACTATATTTTAAAGTTTATTTTTGACATCAATTCTTCTTTAAAAGATAAAATACTAAATAATAAAATACTTCATTAACCGACTTCAAAAAAAGGAGGAGGTTATCAATTCGGACGGTATATTTTTACACGCTTTTTATTTTTAAGTATGTACACCGATTACTCCGAGGTTTCTGAACCGATTTACGTGATTCTTTTTTTCATAATATGAAACTACTATATTATAGTGATTAAGTCGAGATTTAATCAACGCAATCACGTCATAACAATAATATATTTAAATATAACTTACTTCCGATCCATTTCAAGCAGCAGAGACCACGTATCCTTGAACGTGTACAGCAAAATGACCCCTGTCTCCAGGCCAATAGCGGCGAAAACCCCCGGCAAGGGGCCGAAAGCCAACGCAGTTACAGCTGACTGTAGTTCCAGTTTTGACACTAGAGCGTAGTTCCTTAGCGATGTGTCCGTTTGTGTGTCTGTTTTGGACCAGAGACACACCTGGAACATTATAATAATGTATTTATATACAGAAGTTTGTGTGATAAATTTAATCTAAGTAAGATTTATTATACACTCAAGTGTATATTCTAATTCTTCGATCAGGAAATATTATCAGAAAAATATTTTATCTTCAGTTTATAAAACACGGTATTTCAAATTATTGTTTTTGTATGTTCTCAAAAAAATACTGTAAAGAAATTATTTTAAATTTATCGTTATTATTATGTACATTGTATATTCCGTACCTATAGATTCCAGGAAAAAGATCGAAAGTGACAAATCCGTTTTAATCAAAACAAACCTATGTTGTGCATTTGTCTAAAGCAATAATTTATCAATTATTACTATACTTTATTTCCAATAATTATTGAAGTGAAACTTCTTTATCGGGGTTGGACAAAAATTTAGTGTATTATTTTTGCGTTACGCCCTACGCGTGACATTTTTGCGTTACGCCGTACGCGTGACATTTTTGCGT
>CAJQZN010032242.1:808-13216 GCA_907164685.1 Colias eurytheme | reverse complement strand
GGTTTAGTTCGGCAACGCTCCATCTGTCTTTTATTTTGTAATCTAAGTTGAGCTATATTTCATCTTGACACAATAAGTTTGATTGCGATACCAAATGCCATAGTCACTTGGGCAATCTCCTTTCAATGTAAGACGTATAAGTGCCTGTAGCTGTGTTGAGTCTCGTACTTTAAAATCGATAGATGCTGGTTCAAATCATCGCTGTACATCCACATTTTTTTTTTCTTTTCCCGTATTTTATGGTCATATAAATAATATTGTTTACAAGGGAATACTTAAGAAGAAAAAAGATATAGAAATTTTTTTTAACAGAAAATAAAGAATATGTATATATAATATAATTATATTATATACACTACTCTGATCACTATGTCGAATGTTTGTAGCGGGTGTCGAAATCGTATTAAAGGTAGGTAGGTACTCACTTCCTTAGATGCTCCCTAAAAACTAAAATAATAATTCAAAAACACCGGAGTTTTTAAAACAACGCCCTCTAGATGTAATAATTGAAAATCGATAGTTTGCTGTTTCCTTAGTTCTAAAATTGGTCACTAGGTGGCGCTTTTAAAACTGCAAATTAAATAATAAGCTCAAATCAGAGCGCCATCTAGCAATAAGCTGAAATTACGGGGTACGATCTTTAGTATGACGTTCATCAGTCCTATATATTTATTCGTCCATGGTATTACTATTAATTAATAAATTTGCTTAACACGAAGCACGTTATTTTTATATATATAGGTATATAATTTTATACCAATAACCCCTGATTTATGATAGGTATGTGAAATGTAAACAGTTATAACTTTTTCACACAGTTATAATATTATGTATGAGTTATGACCTAGTGAATTTTGTTGATATATTTTTGTAACTGTAATATGTTCTCAATCTTTGTAAGTATATCCATAGTCCATACTAATATTATTAATGCGAAAGTAACTCTGTCTGTCTGTCTGTTACTCAATCACGCCTTAACTACTGAACCAATTTGCATGAAATTTAGTATAGAGATATTTTGATACCCGAGAAAGGACATAGGATAAGTTTTATCCCGGAAATCCCACGGGAACGGGAACTATGCGGGTTTTTCTTTCTTCTGCGCGGGCGATGCCGCGGGTGGAAAGCTACCTATATGTTTAGAAGTTATAGTAGTGTATACTTTAGTTCTCCATTTATTACTACAATTGGAAGACATACGTGGATTTCATGTTTTCAATTTTTTGAATTTACTTGGATTAGCATAATAAATGTGGGTTTGAAAAATTCCAAAAACATTATTTGAAGTAAATTTCAATTTTCATTGGAAATTAGGTGTCATACTGTAAAATAAACTTATTAATTTATTAAATTAATGCCATAATAATGTACATATAACGAATTTATTATTCATTAAAATTTAAAACTACAATATATTCGATACATTTAATATATGGGTAATTAGGTTTAAAAATGGGTAAATGGCGCAGACCTTATCGCACTTGACCGCATGTCTGGCGGTCACGGGTTCAATTCTTGGTGTTTATCGTTATGTTGCAAATAGCGTGTTGTCTAAAGTAATTATGTTATATAAGTATACTTCGATGTAAGAACGTGCATACAAATATATTTTTGAAACTACTATTGAAAAATTTTGATAAAAGTCGCAATTTTGTCTACCTAGGGACAAAATGTAGGTACCCTACAGATAGAAAGAAAATTGTCGCAATCCGATTGTCATATTTTGTTTAAAAATTCATGTTTACATACACATTTGATTGGTTATATCCTGGTAGGTAGGATATCAGTTGTAAGACGTGATGCTGTAATATGATATAGGTTCCAAG
Source organism: Colias eurytheme (assembly GCA_907164685.1). Taxonomy (NCBI): domain Eukaryota; kingdom Metazoa; phylum Arthropoda; class Insecta; order Lepidoptera; family Pieridae; genus Colias; species Colias eurytheme. Next base: position 11,390 of record CAJQZN010032242.1, on the reverse strand, counting down.
TTATCACAATAATTATTGTTAACATGTTCATTAGTATAGTAGCAGTTAATTAATTAATATCGTATAATTTATTATCATCAATGTATCACTACAGTACTTTTTGATTCTCTAATCCCATGGAATATTAAAAATAGAATTTACTTGATAACAATTTATTCATAATACAACCTCCATACATATTTTATTAAAACAATTTTAAAACATTAATCGATATGCGTATTAATTTTTTTGCCATCCTTGCAACGAATAACTAGAGGTCAAAAAAATTCACATTCATACGCATTATCAAATATTATGATAACCTTAGAATATACTCGTTAGAATGACGTTAAGTTCAATGTGTTTTTTTATATTAGAATTTAATAATATAATAACTGAATAATTATATGCAAATTCACATGTTTAATTAAGCTACATTTGTCTTTTTTCATTTATTAACTAAAAACAATGTTGACGTAAAACCTTAGTGTGGTCGAAGGTGGGTCGAAGTTCAAACCTACTCGATTCAAGAATAATAATTTCAGAATTTATAGATTCACGAATTAAGAAATTGTATTTTATATGAACTACCTATTACGCTTTTTTTTCAGTCTCACATGCATATTGGCGCAAATAATTCGGCAATCATGCTATTAGTGTAACTAAGCTGCCTTTTTTTTAAGTGGGTAAATCTTGCACCCATCCGATACCCACGGCCTCCGGGGAAGGGGCTGCGGGTTATGTCGGATTCCTACCGATCAACACCCCACTATGTTCTGTCAAGCCGCATCAACAACAGGGCCACGGGTATAGGTAGAATTCGTCCGTGACCCCATCAGCGGCAGCCGTCGCCGGGCCCAAACAATTATCACAAGTTCACAACACTGAACATAACGAACGTCTAAGGAACGTAATATATCTACCTATTAATTATTGAGTCGAGGAATGTAGACAACTAAAATTAGTAATCAATACTAATAAACGAAGGATTCACACTACATTACAAAGTAAACGTTGAAATATGAATCTATATTGTCATGGTTTAGGTGTTTGTTTTATATCATAAGCATATAATATCTATTTACAAAATATACATTTACAAGTTTACATGGTGTCTAGTTTACATATTGTTCCAAGACAATATAATATACCTAGATAGGTACTATTTGCGTAACTTAGTACTATTTCAAAAATCAAACAATTTCAAATATATCTCCAATATGAAAAAACTAGACTAAAATATTCTATTTATGCTTCGTCATCTCAATAGTAATTCATCAAATAAACGCCTGTTATTGTTTTGTCATCGTCAAATTAACAACTTTATTTGGATAATAGTGACGTGATTTTTTGTTTGAGCATTGATTGGAATATTTAGGTATAGTCTGTATGTTTATTGATTAATTATCTGTCCGCCCTAAAAAAGAGAAAAAATGCGGCAAATACCTAGAGAAAAGTAAGTTTAAAAATTCGCTGTTTAGTTTTCCTTCAAATTGCGATTTACGATCATCAAACAATCGACGCGACGTTTACAAGAAATTTTTAATTTTTATCGAGAAATTTATTTTATATTGTAACTTATCAATTATTTACGGATTTTTATTACAAAGGTTATCAATAATATAAATATTAAATATTATACAATAAATAACTTCAGTAAAATTCCACTGCAAAAATCTTTTTGTTAAATCTGTTTGCAATATCAGCTATAAGTACCATTGATAATATAGTACCTACTTACATATACCTATTTTTAACCACAGAGTAAACAGAATTTTAAATTCAAGCGCTTTATAAACAACAATTTACAGATTCAACATACTACTCCAGCTACTTTATTGGTCGCTTATCAAAATATTTTTAATTTGTATTCTATGACCTCACGACTGTTTGGTCTCCAATATAATTATTATTTTACCGAACAGTCTAGTAAATTCTATTTATGACGTAAAAGGTTAACACATTAACCATGCGAGATTAATTAAATAACATAGTTAATGATGTGTGCTAATCTAGAATAACAGGGATTAATCGATGTTATAAACAAGAAGCTTTTTAATATTTATTTGTTTATAAAAGAAAATATTTGTGTGAAATTTTATTTTGAATCTAAACTTTCACCTGCACGTAAGCTCTATTACTGACAGATCAGTCATCAATGCTATATTCAATATAATATTTTGTAATATACTAACAACAATGAAATTAATAACATCTCTAATTAATAAGGGTTATTAATTTTTCATCCATTCGTTATTCAAGGGCCCTAAAAGCCCTTGGACTTCAACATTAAGCTACCTTACAGTCTCGATCGAACGATAACCTGTTCATTACATAAAACTGATTATATAATAAGTAAAGAATTAAGAAATCATTTTAATTGCTTCCTAAATACCATAATCTAACTCAATATTATGAAAAATAATACATACGCTGACCTTTTTTCCAGGTTAAGGTTAAAATTCTCTTCAATTATCGCGTCAAGTTCGATTGCCTGAGGGCACATTTTTTACATAATTAGGTACTGCCTCGTTAACTTCAAAAAAAAGAATAAAGACGCACGATAGTGTCTTCTTACTGTCCTAAACAACATCAGGTTGTGTCCCATATAATCTCTTTATACTAGGCTATGGTAATGAAATATGATGATTACGATATCAATCTTAACTCATGTATGTGTCCTTACTTCAACGCAATAATATCTGAATGTTTGTTACTTCTTACTCAATAATGGTAACCGTTAAAAGATTTGGGACGAAATTTCGCGTGCAAATAAACCGTGACCCGCATTAGGACAGGATATTTTATCTTGGTTCAAGGTCCACAATGCATTAACTGTAGTCATTATAGTCATTGTACAAACGGAAACAGTAATCTTATAATAATAGGATTGGTTAAAGATGATGGCAACGTGTAAAGCTATAGGTATGTTAAGTAATTCAAATAATATCATTCAATTCATAACATCATATTATCTAGTTCATATTATAAAGTAGGTATCTAATATGTAGGACCAAGGTAGTAATAGAAGGGAGGAAATTCTGAAGGACTTGCTAGTATAAGTTGTAAAAAATATTGTACGATCAACATTTCCAAAAACTGAGGTTATCAATTATTCGTAGCGTATATTTTTATTTTATACAGGGTGTCCCACTGTTAGTATACTAAGCTCAAAGGAGGTTATAGTTTTGTGGTTTTGCATACGCTGAGTTCGAAAAAATACTTATAAAATTCCAGACGCATATTTTTCAAATTGATGAATTTTTAAAACTCTTTGTGTACACTCATAACAAGCAACCCGCCCAACTTTGCCACCAGCACGTGAGCTATCGTTTAAGATTATGTTTTCATAGACAAAATGCTCACATTAGCAAAGCGGTATATGCCGGCTGCGCGAAGCTAGAGAAGAAAACATGGATTTTCAGGAAAAATTTTGCAATAAATTTTTGACGTAGGTAATTTTGTTGTTTAAGTATTTTCTACGTGATCAGTGTATGTAAAACTAAAAGTCCCTTCGCGCTTAGTATACCAATAGTGGGACACCCCGTATATTTATACTATGTTGTACTAGTTTTTATCAAAAATGTTTTGTTAAATTTGGATGAAGAAACTAAATACAATTAGACAATTTTAGTGATTTTAAATTTTAACATTAATTAATTCTTCGTTGGATGGTTTATAGACGCACGTATTACTAGATAGTAGGTACTAGGTACTTACTAGATTTAATTATTAAAAACCGAGCTTTTTTATTTTAATTCTTAACGAGTCCTTCGTTGTTTTTGTAGTAAATTAATAAATATTATGTTTAAAACTACAATAATACATTATATTATATATAAATATGATAAATAGTTGCATTTTTAATACTTGCGGTGTTTTAAACTTAATTCTAATTTGTACAAGTATTTCTCTTGATATAAGGTATTTCTCCGTATTTGAAATAAACGTTTAAATATTATGTTACAGAGGTCTCAAATTAAAATAATAGTATATTATTACAGCAATTATGATAGAACTAGGTACTTTGACTCATTCTTAAAACATTTTTTTATTAATTATCACGCTTAAGAAATACTAGGGTCTTATATTTTAATATCTTACTAGGATATTGTATTATTATACTATTATCTGTGTTATTGTAGTGTTTAACAGTACATTTGAAATCAGTTATGTTTATTAAAATTCGAATTAAATTTAAAATGTTAAAATATGCGTTTTCATTTATGTATTATATTTTTTTGTTTTATATGCAGTCGGCAGTCCATCTCATACAATGATACAAAAGAACCCTAAGTGTAGGGTTACCTACTTAGTTTAATTTATTTTCCGGCAATCAGTACATAAATGAAATAATATTTAAATATACTAGTATATTATATACGAGTGTATTTATATGATATAAGTTTGTATTATATACGTAAACTAACGTCAAAGCACCTCCATTTTTTATTGACTCTATAAAAAGAAAAAACTCTATAAAAAACTCCAAAACTTCCACATTTTTTAGCTACAAATTTTATTTGCAAGCTATGTATACATAGGTGTATGACGCGCAAATTATCTTTTTTTTCTTTTCTATGATCTAATATACTCTAAATATTGATAAAGTATACTCTGTAGTCATTTGTGACGTATCTGTGGTTATAAAAAAACACTTGGAGAAAAAAATTACATAAATAAAAAAATTGAGTGAAGACTTGAGTAAGAATATTATGAATATCAATTATTAATTATATTATATCATATAAATGATATGATAGATACTAAAATACTCCACACAACAATAAGGTTATTGCTATGCGTAGTAAAGGGGGATTCATTGTTTCTATTGGTATTATTCTTATTATTTAATACTCGGATAGGTATATCGATTTGACCTCTTTTAAAGATGTTTGCTTTTCTCTGTGCAAATTATTCATAAGCTTGGACGAAATACTTACAAAGTTACATAAATATAATATTATTGTACATTTTACGTAAACCGATCGAGGTTTATTTTATCTTTTTTTGTTTGTTTTTGTTATAGTTATAGGTTATTGCTTTGTTTAATTTTATCTCTTAAAGGCGTCGAACTCAGATTACGTGTTTATGTAATATTCAATTATTTATGTTATGTAATTCATTTATCCTTGGTATTGAGATTAATAAATAAGTAAAGTAATATATTATGATATTATACTACGACGAGGACGACGACGACGACTGAGTACTGACCCAAGGGCCCAAGTCCATACAGACGTTGTTCTGTCTTTGTGCGATTTCACTCAAACGCGAGAAGTTTAAAAGGCCGTTAAGTTTTATTAATTTTCTTTTTGGTACAAATTTCTTAGGTTTTTCTTTCTTAAGATCTTTTTCCATACATTAACGAAACCTTACAAAAAAAAAACAGAAATATATCGAAATCAGAAAAGAATTTCAAACCTTGTCTAGAAAAAAATACCTAAATGTATTTTTAGTTTTTACATTAGTAGATAGTAGATACATTTAAGGCATGTAAAAATTAATTCAAATCTATAGACCACTCAAATGCATTAAGTCTTTTCCTCCAAAATAGATAATAATTTAAATGTGTCGATTTAAATTTTATAAAGATATGCAAATATACATTTATAAAGAATAAAATTCGATCACGAGGCGGGATTATTTCTATTCTTTAATAAATTATATTTATAAAGCATTTAAATGTAATTTAATAAAAACAAAAATATAAAATTCGAGATATGCAAAAACGCAGCCAATATAATTGTTTTAAATAAATGTTGCGCTTTTGTCACATGAAAGCAAGGTCAATTGAGACATGGGGAACACAAAACATTTTGCACTTAACAAACGAAGACTGCGAATAACATACCAAAAAATAAATATTTGATTTATAGGAAATAATATTGTAGTACTGTGGTTATACCGTGTACAAATATATTATATAATCATCATAATTCTAATTTTGATTCTAAGCCTATCTGGAAATCGTTACAAATACCTACTAGTTACTAGTTAGGTACTACCACAGACTAATAATAATATACTACGTATACAAGTACTACTAAGTATACAAATAATTATGATTTACAGAATAATAATTAATATATTTTGAATCTCATTAAATTAGTTAGGTCTTTACATAATAATATGATATTCCCTTCCTTTTTTAGTGGGAAAATGCAGACCCACAGCCTCCGGGTCCGGGGAAGCTAATTCCGCGATCACATTTGATAATATGATATGACCTAAATGGTGACACATTTCTCACTCATTTTTATACCAAGTAAGCGCTGTCGCTTCACTGGCCTTTGACTTCCATCAAAAAGGATATATAAACGTAATTTACAGCATTTTTTTTTATTTTATCTCTATAATCGCTGAAACCGGTAAGTTGTAAACCCAAAAAGTTCGATGACCCTTGACAACTACCGGCAATTTGCGATCGTTTGTGAATTTAAATTTATTAACTTTTGATAACGATATTTTAATCATTACGAAATACGAATATCTTATATCATAGACCTAATCAGCCTATTATTTATTTTTGATAAACCTTGATTTTCGCATGGAATTTTTCAAATTAAACAAACTTAATTCTAATTTTAAGATAATAATATCTATAATCAATATAATATATAAGTTTCAATCTACAGGCGGAAAAGATAATTAAAAGTAAAAACCACGTCGAATTAAGATTTATGTTAAAAACTAAAAATTAACATAACGGAACTGTAAATTCGCAAAAAAATAATGCATGCAAAGCCGACGACAAACAAAAAAAGAACAAATAAAGAAAGAACAATAGTGTCTTCTATCCCGTCCGATTAGGGCCCTTCTGGCCTCCTCCACTCAAGCGACAGCTCAAGCCGAGGTTCGTGGTCCCCGTCAAGGGGGGACGCCCTTGTGCATGTCGCTACCAGGGTGAACCTTCAGTTCACCCCCGCGTCCGCGTTAAAATGTAGAAGCCCTTCTGGCTAACATTGAGAGACACCACACAAAAAAAAAAGTGTCTTCTATTCACATACCAATGAAAAAGTAGATAATAAAATTTATTATCTGTCAATGAGAGTGTGATATAACATGATCATTATTTATCTACTTGTTGTAAACAAGTGTGAAGAGTTTTTCATATCTACATCGTTTAATCATAATATGCGTAAAGTTTTCTTTGTTTATTATATTAATATTAGAAGCTAAATGTTTACTGAATTACATACTTTATATTTTATTTTTCAATATTTCGACTACGAGCAACCTGACCCACCGACTAGTTTCTTCATAAAACCATAAAAATAAACCACATTTGAACCGGGAAAACTTTATATTCATGCATATTATGTTATTATATTTTATAGTTTGACCTCAAAGCGTCCGTGACATTGTGTTATGAGTCGTTATGATTTGAACAGAAATATTAGATCTTAGATTACACGCTTGTCGGCATTCGCCTTGAAATAGGGCAATTATGATCTAACGCAGATTTTTCTGACTTATTAGTGGCACAGAGGAAAAATGCTAGTGTGTTGGACACTTGGACGCATGCTCGATCTATTTTTTTTTCAATCTATCAAACAATTTTATATAAGGGAATGGGAAAATCTTCTTAGTATTTTTCAAGCAAGGCGTAATGTGTACGTAGGTACTATAGGTACTAATAATACAGGTCGGTACTCCGAAAGCCTGCTGGAATTCGATTTTTTTAGTTAATTAATGGCCTTGGCAAAGGATTAAGGTAATTTACGCTTTAGCGTCGAGTTTATTCTTATACAAGTACCTAGGAAACGTACCTAACGAATAAAAAAATAAAATTAAAATAATTACATACTCTATTATGATACTAAAAGAAATAAATAAACTGCAAATTCCTACGTGGTATATAATATTCGTGGGAAATACCAAGAAACTGTTAGAATGATTTTCTCATTAATTAATTAAGCATCGTTTCAAATGCCTATTAAATACTATTTAATTTTTTGTCATCATTCTAGAATGATTATAATTCATTGTAGTAACAATAACCATCATACCCAAAAATCTGATTTAATTAAGAAGGTACAGATTTTATAGGAAAATTAGTTATAATTTGCCTACAAAATCTAAACACTAAAACAGTGAAATCTATCTGTTTACCCTTTTTACGAAAACACGTAAGTACCCTAATCTAATATTTCTGTGAAATCTTTGTTACAGTGGTCGACCAATTAAAGAGCGCAAATCTATTGAATCTTTGTTGTATTTGAAAGCTATTGAAACCTCATCATCTTGTCCCTTAAATCAATAACTAAATGAAACGCCTGTTCCGTATTTCAGGAACACGAGATTTTAATTTTGTTCTAAGTGTTCTTTAGTGTTTAGAAAAACTCCTTTTCAACAGTAGACATTCAATATGATCCCTCGTGCAAAGGTAGACTGAGAGACATCTTAATAGGAATAAGCTGAACCGGTTTTTAATCGTTTCAAACAACCTCAGACTAACGTCCATCCTAGGCAAGCAGGTTTATAAGTTGAGGACAAATCTTCATATCTTCGTCTAATCACCTAAACCCTAGTTGGCAAGGCCAATCTATCCTAAAATCTTAGTTATTAGGGTTCCGTAACCAAAGGTAAAACGGGACCCTATTATTCGACTTCGGTTTCTGTCTGTCTAACTTATGAACCGGGATATTTATATAGACAGTTGAAATTTTCAGAGATTATTTATTTCTTTTGCCGCTATAACAAAAAGATGATGTTAAGCAACGGTTGGCGCTGTCAAAAATTGGATGAGCGATCACTTTTTTACCAACGTACGGAACCTAGTGTCGCGAGTCTGCCTCGGACATGCATGTTTTGTTGTCAAACGTTGTCGGTTGAATTAATTCTTCTATTTATCTCATTCTGTTATAATAACAGGTCATTACTTAATCCTTGAGGATACTTTAATTTATGGTATTGTCAAGAATTATGAAAAGGAAACATAACTCGAAACTAATAAGACAATTAGTTAGATACAACATTTTGATACAATGATTATTGTAAGTACCAACCTACAAAAGATTAATTTAATAATTTTAATGATAGTAATCATATTTAATGTAATAATAGTAACAAATCGGTCATTGGAACGTTCACAGTAATTTCACGCAACATGATTCTATTTTACAATTTCATATGTACCTATTACCGAATGATGAGAGAGGTTTTTGTTGAATCAAGGAAAAATCTTTTACTTTTTTGTCATTAAAACCTTCTTAATTCAACATTTATTCCATTACACCGCACCGTGTGTAGTCTGTATGTAATCTGGGGGCACGGTAGTGCCCCCGCCAAGAGGAGCTAAGCGAACGAAGCGCACGGGCACTACCTACCTTTTCTCGAAGCGCTTCGACGTTTTTTTGAACCCTCATAACTTGGGTTTGGATTATGCTAGATCACCAAAATTTTCGGGATACCTATATTGTCAATAGCGGACTTATTGAACATAATATTAAGTTTTAATTACATTAGCTTTTATACTTCACTGAGTCGCATTTTGCTCTGTAATTGGAAAACTACCAGAATCTACTATGGGGAGTGCTCTGAGAAATTGTAGCACTTCTAGTGTTACAAGTGTTTATGGGCGGTGGTGACCACTTAAGAGCCCCTTGTACTGAAAGTTTAGGCATTTTAGGCACTGAGATGGCTCGCGCCCGCGTTGCGCAGGAGCCGGCGCGGCATGAACTCCGGTGACCTATGAAGGCGGGCGATTATGCCACAGTATAAATAAATCAGTAGTTCGATTTTATTTGCTATCGTAGGAATGTTGTTGATAAATAAATTTACTACTTATCCTATACCATTAAACGAGCAATATTTGCATATTTATATATTTGTTTGTATACATATATACAGTGTGGAAATTTTCGATGTGCCCTGAATGGAAAGTACTTGAAATACTAGGGATAGCAAATTTTTCTGAAAGGAAACATTCCTTTTTCAAATTTTATTTTATTATTCAAATCGATAGAAACAATATAAAAGATAATTTATTGTTAATTTCTCGTAAAAATTTTTTGGTCTATTTTATACATACATTTAAAGTTTAAAATGAAACTCTCGTTCTGGATACATTAATTTATTTTCTTCTGAAAATATTGGTAATAATAATTAAAAGTAAAACAAATAAAAAAGGCAAAATAATAATTGAATATAAGTATGTAATAAGTAAGTTAGTGTATTCAACCAACTTAAAAAAGTGTGACTATTTTACAACAATTTGAATAATAATCAATTAATGATTTGTATTATTGTATACAATATCGAAGCTTTTTAAGAAATGTATAAAATACTTTTTTATGAATTATTAATTATTATCATACATCATAATATTATGTTACCGGCAATATATTAAACCCTTCTTAGTAAATGTATGTTATTCCGAGAAACGGTCGGAATGAAATAAATTATATTCGTCACATTACCTATGATATCTTTAAATCTGAACTTTTCCTAAGTAGCAAATGTGGGTGGTTTTTGGGCTAGCGATTAACCAATATGAGGTCAAAACTAAAATCCAAGATGGCGCCGACGAAAATTTGAAATGTTTTCGTCATGGGTGTCATTTTCAAAGAGTTGGAGTAGCTATTAATCAATATGAGGT
>CAJQZN010032240.1:0-10537 GCA_907164685.1 Colias eurytheme | reverse complement strand
AAATTATGAGGCGTGCACTTTTGGATTTTCCAAATTATTTTTTTTTTGGAACTGCATGTCATTTGTAATTAAACTTTACAAATTTTAATCAAAAGGTATCATTAAAACAGAGATGAATAAAATTAAGTTTCAAAAGAATTGCAGGCTTTCTAGGCATCTGAGTTTACGTCTCAGATATGTAAGGGTGCTCTAATTAAAATCCCTGGACGTCAAGTAATGAGACATTCTTCACGAGAACGTATATCTAATTTATAAGGGTCCGTACTATGGTATTGCAGGTATGTGGGTCAATAATTGAAAATGATGCTAGATTTCCTATGAGGATGTCATTGTTAGTATACATAGCATTTATAACTGCATAGATATATTAAAAATATGCGTTATCGATTATCTGCTATAATAATTGCATAAAAATACTTTCAATAGATATAGATTTAGGATCGATTTTTATTCCTATTTGAAAAGTACCTACCTATTATTACGGTAGGTTACTACCGTAATAATTTTATAATGTAAGTAAGTAGTTACCTCTATAAATTTAATTTTATATAAAACTTTTCCAATTTTCCTCGACAGAAGTGTTATTCTGAATCGGTCCTAGTTTAATAATAAAATTTACTATTCATCCTTTTTAAAGTTTCTATGAATGGAAATCGGTCTGGATTTGGCTTTATATATTTTGAAGATATAAAATCTGAATTTGTTAGAAATTCGTAAATATCTACCTATTATGTAGATTGATCTTTCGAAGTGTGTACCTAAGTAGCTATATATTTTTTTTAGATGGTTCTCGTTTTAAGTCCAAGTCTAAAAAATATTTTATTTATGATGCATTAGAATAGTTTAAAGTCGAAGACAATAATATGATAAACTCTTATTTGATACATACCTAAACGTAAAATATGCACAAATACCTACAAAATTTTTAATCCTTCCCACTATTACGATACTACATAATTTACAAATCAACAGTAACAAGGTCCGGAATTCAAACATACAGCAAAATGCAATACATCAAATATTTTAGGTTAGCCTGGCTAGACAGAAAACCTGATCCTCTAATTAGCACGCGCTTGATACTAAACTTTATGATATAACGGTTTCAATAATTATTGTCGGTCTTGATTAATTGAATTAATGCTGTTGTTGAACTTTGCGATGTAGATTTGTATAAAATCTATATGTTGTCGATAAAGACTCTTGAACTCGCAGTTCTAGAACCATAATTAACTTGCATTATTAAATTCATTATGATGCAGGACGTCATACGTTTGTTTTTTTTAAGAATTTTCAAAAAATAGATAAAATAAAATAAATAAATAAATATTATAGGACATTATTACACAAATCGATCTAGTCCCACAGTAAGCTCAATTAAGGCCTGTGTTGTGGGTACTAGGCGACGATAAATATAATATTTAATAAATACATATATATATATAGATAATAACACCCAGACCCAAGAACAAATAATTGAGTTCATCACACAAATATTTGCCCTGACCGGGGATCGAACCCGGGACCGTCGGCTCAGTAGGCAGTTAGGTACTTTACCACTGCGCCAACCGCGTCGTCTATATCAATGGCCAGGAAAATTCGATTTCAACTTTGTAAAGCAAATTTAACTATTAGTTAGTGAAATATCTCACTAACTAATAGATAATATTTCACTAACTAATAGATATATTTGCTTTACAAAGTTGAAATCGAATTTTCCTGGCCATTGATTTGGACAGGATACAGATTTATATACTTTTGGGATATTGGAATCAAAAAGCACCAATTTCTATGTAGGTACCTATTGATAATTATATCTCAAGAGTCTTTATATAGATCAAGAGTCTGTAGCCGACATTTCAAAAACTTTATTTCCTTGTTTAAAAAGACAATTCATTCGCAAAGAAGGAGAAATAAAAGCTTTAATGAAAATGCCATTTCCCCCGTTACTGGAGACGTCAAACCAGTTGCAGGTGAAACTTAGATATAGAGGTAAAAATGATCGCCTTGCACTAGATCTGACTTTCTGCTTTCTACAAACTACTTAAATTGAATCATTGCGATTCACCTCAATGAATGTTGGAGGTACATAAATGAAGCTATTTGGTACGTGTGAAAAGCTTGTGTTGTAGAATTTACTAAATGATGAAAATTATTACATAATATTTAGAAGGCAAGGCCTTTTCTATGCAATTGTATTTTATACAGAAATATTGATTTATAAGAAGCAACTTGACTTAAATAAGAATTTTTATACCAATTTATAGATTGAAGAATAACAAGCATCACGATTTATAAATACTAAAAACAGTAGGCAAAATCACCTTATAATACCTATCTTAAATAAATTATTGTATTTTATAAGTTATAACATTAAATAATATCAATATAATAGAGACACTTACATAATATTATATTGTTTTCCTAAGCACAAGAAAAATAGATGTCACGAAACATTTTTCCGTGAAAGTCAATCTGTACCTACTCTAAGTAAAAAGAAGTTAGATAAATAACCTATTCATTGAAGTGAAACTTCTTTATCGGGGTTGGAAAAAAATTTAGTGTAACATTTTTCCGTTACTCGCCATCTTGTTTTTATCCCTACCACGCGTGATTGACGTTTTTCTGTAAAGTTGCATATAGTAAATTATTTTTTGAAAAATAAGGTCATAAAGAAGTTTCACTTCTTACGTGTGTACACTAGTACACGCACACTTTTTTTTTACATAAATTTTCTACATTTTAGGTTACTTTGTGTACCTAATTTTAACAACATCGTATAGAAGTTACGTTAGAAGAAATGAAACACACAAAACATATACATAATTATGACTCTTCTTTACTTTTCCTCCAAGTCACGTACAGGTCCAGAGTCAAGTAAAAAGGCCAGTCAAAACAGTTAATCGGACTAAATTTATAATAAGAACAATAACTACCCACCTCAACTGGAAACACGCTTTCATAACGTCGGCCATTTGTAATTGATTACCAGTTGAAGTTTTGCGGTTCATCTGTTTGCTTTTCATACTTTGTTTACCTTACTGTGTTTTGGACATCAAAGGGAATTTACACGTGTTCCAATGAATGAATATATTTTGGCTTTCGAGCAATATTCGAGTGTATTTTTATAAATACGTTTCAAAACTTTACACTTTTCATAGTAAGGATAATGTACCTATATTAAATGTAGATAGACATTTATATTAAGTAAGCAAACTCACTAAATCTTAGTTTATATTCATCAAGAGATAAGACGCACGCTTCTTAGATACATTTTGTATGCAACGACGTCTAATTACCATGCGCTTTACAGCTAAAATCTCAAAGCCTTCAAAGTTTCTCGCGATCTGCCGCGAGCTGGTGAAATCTGCAATAAAATATCAACACAAGATGTTTATAATGAACTGGTTGCACGATATTTATCTAATAGGGAAATGGTGCGGATTTGCGAAGCGATTACTTAGGTTGGCTCATTTGGTTTTATTTTAAACCCACATTTTCATTAAGGATTATATTGTTTTAAGTTTTGGGCTTTCGTTTGATTGAATATGTAGGTGTAGAGCTAGAGTATCGATTTGCTTATGCATTATATTTCGGGTTGAATATTTTTCGTAACTAAAAATATATTTTTTTAATGTTATACGAAAGTCCAAGAAGTCTCTATATTCCAAGTTTCCGTCTGCATTTACCTAACAAAAATAGCGAGTGCTATTAATTTTCTGTCTCAGTGCTCGCAAAAACAGACGAATGTCCGCTTATTCTGCGGTGCAAAACTAAAGTGTTTCTGAGGAAAAATACGAGCAATTTTTAAACAAACAATGAGTCGCAAGTACATTTTGCAAAACAAATTACCTCTTCAACTATTTAAGAAGTGTTTGGAGAGAATTCCACTGCACAAGTGTAGTGTATTAACATTTAACATGTTTTCAGTACTTGTGTTTAGTCTAGACAATGTAAGTAGCTAAAATCTGTTGGGGCAAGCTCGTTTTGGTTGTTATTTCAAAATAATATCAGTTGGACTTTGCTCGTCAAGACATTAATATATATAATACTTTTCAAAATTCATGTACTAAAGAACTAATATTTTAAGAATTTTGCAAAATATTATCCGGTTAAAATTATAAGTAGGTATGCTAATACCATAATAATACATATTGGTCCGAGTATGTCAAAGGCGAGGGTTGTTTGATGGATTATTTTTCAATATTTCTTTAAAAATAGGATGTAAAGTGTTTATAACGAATGAAGAAGGAACACAACAAAAAGCTGCACCTCGTGTGTTCCCACCGTATTTACCTATTCCATAATAAAATCAAGTGCAGCGAAGTAAGTTGCGCTGTTTACACGTTCCATTATAGCCTGTCAAAAGTCATACAATTCTCGGTACCTAATGAACGCTCTTCCATTACATAGCCAAGAAAAACACGCCCATAAACGACAACTTTAAAACAAGCAACCGACACATAAAGTTGAACATTAATGACTCTATCTTAACGTAATCACATGAATTAAGTTGTTTAAATATTATTGTAGTTAAAATGCCTCGGAAACGTGCGCGAACACGTTCGCCCTTTTTGCAATATAAAACGGGTTTAATATGCAATTGTGTTGTTCTAAGGAAATTAGCTATTTCTAGTACATATAATGAAATATATCTGTTGTAAAGTTTTATAGGTCCGGAGCTGTGGGAAGGGGGTCCGTTGACCTCGCGCCGAGTTTACGAGTGCATTTGCACAGTGACACCCCCGCGCCCCGTGTCCCGCGCGCCGCCGTCCCGCCGCATGCGTGCACGCATCATGCTCTTTCTGGAAATCGCAAAAACCAACCAATTATGATTGATACAGCCAGTTCTTGGGGGAGAAAAAGCAGCAGTTCGCAGCCAAAATCGATCGTTGCTCGACGACGCACCGCGTTGAGAGACGGGACAAAAACATTTGATTTACGATGCACCGGCGAATATTTACGCATAGGTATATGGAGGACTTGTTTCATCATCGTATATATTATGGGGTAATGCTTTTTTGATGCGTTTACATGAAATTGGTCGACGTATTTGGACACAATTGCCACTTAATATTTCTCGGCAAATACAGAGATAAAAATTCTTTTGATTGACTTTTATGGCGTGTTCGTTTTAGTAAAAAATTTGATTAACATTATCGAGTTTAGCTGAGTTAGGGTTCACAAGTGAGATAATACAAATTAATAACAAGAGCTACTTATCATATAAACTCACTTGATATTTCTTTCTTTAATTTTTTTTCAGAAACCTAACACAGGTATACTGCTATCTATAAAAACGCTTAAGTCAATTAACAGCTTTCAGTTATAAAAAGAACAAGAAAACGACCACGAATAAGATAAGTGTTATCTTCAAATGTACTTAAGGATCTTTAAGTACCTAAGTGTTTAATGTTTTCCTGTATAAAATTGTATTAATAATAATAATCGATGCGGTAGATTATGATTCCACATAAAAAGGTAATCATTTGCTATCAGCAAGGATATTAACAGCTTTCTTTGCTCTATAAAATTTCAATTACAAGTAATAAACCTAAGTAATAAACCTATTTGAAAAATTTCATGATTTTTTATGATGTGCTAAAGCATTTTTACTTGCATCTAACAAAAAAGTCATACATAAAATATAAAATCTTTGTTTTTTTAACCCATTTTATTACCTGAAAACAGTTACGCTTGTAAATGTTACTCTATGTGTACACTGTACACCCATTACAAGCAACCCACCCAGCTTTGCCACCAGCACGTGAGCAATCGTTTAAGATTATGTTTTCATAGACAAAAAGCTCACATTAGCGAAGCGATACATGCCGGCTGCGCGAATCTAGAGGAGAAAACATGGATTAACAAACATTTTTTCATGTAATTTTGTTGTTTAAGTATTTTTTACGTAATCAGTGTATGGAAAACTACAAGTCCCTTCGCGCTTAGTATACCAATAGTGGGACACCCTGTATAGGCTACCTAGATAAAAATATTTCTTTCTAGTATTATAATGTTATGCCACTTAGTTCTGAAGCCCTAGGTTCTGTATCTTAATTGCCTCTACTTATGAGAAGGTTACGTAATTATTGGCAGCACTTAGTATTTATAGTTCTAGAAATAGATCTTAATCATTCTATTTATTGCGACTCATTATCATATGGGGTAACAGTTAGAATTTATTTTGTAGGGTTGTGTGTGGATGGTTTGATCGAGTATGAGATTTTCTCATACATCAATATTTTTTTTTATAATAAACCATTTATTTTAATTTTATTGCTTTCTAAAATCTTTCATTAAATCATTATCTTAAAAATAACAATAAAAAAAATAAGAACAATGCTTTTTTATATTTTCAAGAAATTATTGTTCATGGTAACTGAATTCATCAGAAGATGTGGGGCATTCATCATAATTGAAACTTCAAATTTGAAACAAACTTTCGAAACATTTCCAACTCAGTCTGTCACATACAGAAATGTTTAAATACAATATAATTTAAAATAACGGATCTCAACTCTGTCATTTCATCATGTCATTTTGTTTTATAAAGTTGTACATGTATTCATAAATTAAATTACCCCTGTGAATTTGGTAAATGTATGACAATTTATTTATTATCTGCACGTTCATAATATATTTTATATGTAAGTGAAAATACAACTTACAGCGTTTTTCCTTCTACCTAATTTAAAAAGTGTACGGTCTGCAGTTCTAGTGATAACTTTTAAAAGCTCGTAATTTATGAATGTTATGCTTTTTTATCTTTTCATTATGTAGGATTTATATTATTCTTTAACGTTAAAGACCTGTGTAGTGTGAAGTGTAAGTAGCCTAAAATGATTTGTTAACATTGTTTTATAAAAAGAGGGTCTCATCACTCTCATCAGTTATTAGACTAGCCAATTATCGCAGAAAATAGTACTTTCAAATATAGAACAAAGCTTTATAAAACTCTAGTTTTTACTTCATTATAAAAGCTCTAAAAACGTTAATTTATCGATTCTTACCGATAATGTTATACAATTTATAAAAAATGCGGTTTCATGAACTGGTAACATTGTCTATTGAATGAGGTATATACTCCGGTAGTACTCGCCTATTATAGAGTGTTTGTTCAGAGTGCCGCACTCAAGCCTCAAACAACTTTTTATCTTCGGCTACCAAGTGAGTTGACCGTGGACGTGGTGTGTGGTCGAGCACACATTTTAACTTTGAGTTAAGAAGCAATGACTATGTGTATAATTATCAGTTGCGGAGTTTTGATGTGGTAGAGCGCCAAAATATATTATGTAGAATTTTCATTGGCCAATTTATAAAAATTTAAGCAAACTTAAAGGGCTTTCTTATGTCCAATATCAATTACATATCATGACTATAATGTTAAAATTTGATGCCATTTAATTGTATACTATTTAATTGCAAGAATATTTCGATTTTACCGTTAAAGATACGTATTTAAACAAAATTAACACATTCCGCTACACAGTATTAACAAATATTTAATCTGTACCCGCTCACCCGATTGATTATCTGTGCTCATTAGAGTACGGTTCGCGCGTTGCCCAATATATTTGAATTTCGAATAATATTTCAACGAATTGAATCTTGTAGCGTGTTTGAGCAGGCAAGCAAACAGCCCGTGACGAGTCAGTGGCCGACCCGCTTTGTCCCCACATTACACATATATTATGTACACATTGTCTCTGTTTTAGGCCTGGCTTACACTGTGTTTTGTGTCGTAAAACACACAATTACTGTATGTACTGTTACGCGAAATGCCAAACATTCGTAAGTTGAGCTACAATTTGCTAAAAACAAAGAGATAAATACCTAAATAGAAAAGCTGGATAATTTCATCATATTTTTTGGGGTTTTGGTTATAAGTTTATTTCCTAAATAACAACACTTTACATATCAATGTAAATAAAAAACAGCTAGGATTACAAATCTTTTTTTATTTGCATATACATTAAACTCATAGATAATCTAAAAAAGAGCATACTTGTATTTTTATCCTTATCGTTCGTTTGATCTATTTTCATAACCATAATAGGTACAACCTGTTGAGTGAAAGCTTTGCCTTTTAACTTGCACAAACGCACGCTCCCATGACACTAATGTTGCTAGGATATAAAAATACATAATAGTTTATTATTTTTAAACATACGAAAGCATATAAGTAAAGTATGAACATTGAAATTGCATTTTAAACATTTTTCTGTACAATATTTTTAAATGACTAATAATTTACTACTTATTTAAAATTTTCTTGTGAAATAGATTTGTCTATTATAAAGTAGTACTTAACAACCATTATTACCATGATGTCTTAAAGCAGTATTAATTCCAGTGTGGAAAAATGACAGAGCAATATAATATACTAGTGGTCCGCCCCGGCTTCGCCCGTGGTACCTACATGTTTTATAGGCTATGTTGCTCAGTGAAGATGCAGCTTTCTAATAGTGCAAGAATTTTTTAAATCGGACCAATAGTTTATGCGTGAAAACCATACATACATAACAAACCTTTCCTCTTTATAATATTAGTATAGATTATTATGTCATCTAGCGTCATCACTTTCTCACACTAGAAGTAATACTGCTTCAATGTATAATCGATATAGTTACGTCCTTTTCGTACAATCGTCAGCAAGAAACAATAAAGCTTGAAGGTGTTAAAACAAAAATGATCAAACAGACGATATAGCTGGCTATAGAACATAATATTTAATACACGTAGACGGTAACAATGACACTGAGACTTGTTTGGTGGTTTGGTGTAAGTTATAGGCGCTGCTCAAAGTCTGAGATAAAAGCTATGCAATAGCTTATTGTGTATATATATGTTTAATATTAAACAACAATATTTCATAATATGTTTTCTTAATTGATTGATGGATACAAATTACCCTTGTTACTTACATATTGCGAATAGATTTGTTTGGAAAAAGCGCTTATTGAGCTTTAAATCTCCCGATAGTACTTAAGATTAAGTATTTTATTTAATGTACTTTGTTTAGATAATGAAACGAGCTAGAACGAGCGAGATAATATCTCATGCTCTATATGCCGAACAATAATATTAAAATTTGTTAAATGATAACGACTTTTGTTTATTTTTTTAAAACATTAATAAAAATATTTATATTTCGTTTAATTCCTCAATAATAACAAAGAATATACGACTATATATGCACCTCAGCTTTCTGTTAGAAAATAAACGTTTTAAATTTCATTTTTAAAAATTCTCGCATATTCAACTTCCTCTATACTTAGATAGAGGACCTAGTGAATAAAATTGCCATTAAAACTTTAAAACCATTTCGATCTCATCTTATGACATGCACTCAAACTGAACATCCATTATGTCTCTTTATACAGGGTGTTGGAAAAATTGAATATTCCACGTGATAATATTATTGTTACAAGTGTAAGTTGTCAGCTCTGCTCGCTAATGGTGTGTTTGTGTTTATATAATGATATTATATTGTTTGCAGTTCGAGACACTCGTTTTTGAATAAAACGAGTAGCTCTGTTTCTTTTGCCGGTTGTTAAGGCATGTGGCATTAAACTGTAATAGTATGATTTAGGGTTTAGAAATTACCTAATCATGTATTAGGATTGATACAGATGAGACAATTTTAAAGTA
This sequence comes from Colias eurytheme, assembly GCA_907164685.1. Taxonomy (NCBI): domain Eukaryota; kingdom Metazoa; phylum Arthropoda; class Insecta; order Lepidoptera; family Pieridae; genus Colias; species Colias eurytheme. The sequence goes on along the minus strand of CAJQZN010032240.1, from coordinate 886 downwards.
TAGAAAAATACGATCACAAGGCGGGATTTGAACTCGAGTCTTTCGCCTTGCCGGGCGACGTCTGACCTCTCGGCCACCCGTGTGTTTTTCTATTCTTAGAATATTTTTTCTCATTTATAAAGCATTTGAATGATATAAAACTAAATATCAATTTCATACAGATATTCAAAATATTTTTCTTTTCAGATCTTTGAAACGAAATTAAAGCGATTTATATAGGTCTAAAAATGAATATTTCATTTAACTTTTTGAACGTGACATTATCAAAATTTAAAGATATTTAAGCAAAGAATATAAATGTGCTATAAAGAAAATTGGTCTTTAAATTGAGTCGCTAATACTTTGTGAGGCTAAGGGTCTGTTTCGGTGTTAATTCGATTCGTTGAATAAATTTGTTAATATACTTAAAAAATTGCTTTTGGGTGTAAGTGTAACGCAATATCTAAATTTAAGATCTTTTAAGCATGTTGCTTAAGGATATGAAAATTTCAGATCATGTCTATTTGATTTATTTTGAGGGATTCAAAGTGAATTCTCTTAAAGGACATCAGTTAATTATTGTACTCAACATGGTTATAGATGAAAGGCAAACAATATTTTATATTACACTTAAATGTAATAGCCATACAGAAAAATTTAAGAATACCATTGTTAAAATTGTTGTCGTATGGTATGCATAATTTTATTGAATTTAAAAGTGTAGAATTTGCTTAATTTAGCAAATAAAGGCCTGAATTTTCTAGGTATAGAATAGCTAGAACTCAATATAAAACCTCCAAATATCATTGTGAAAAGAGTCTTACTGAAATGATTCAGCGTTTTGTAAGCAGAATTTAATCACTTCCGCATTTTTGGTAATTCTATCAGCACTTTTACACCGCTCTAT
>CAJQZN010032239.1:19628-44392 GCA_907164685.1 Colias eurytheme | reverse complement strand
TTCTGTGCCTCCAGTGAATAAGGGAATAACTCAAAAACAGCACTTTTCAGGAGAGACAAAAAACTATATATCAATACTAAATCTTCATTAATTCAAAATTTTAAGCTTGTATGTGTAAGATATGATGTTAGACTATATTTTTACATATGAACACATATTGTAACAACCCCATAAATATACTTTTTTCGTGTTTTTTTGTAGTTGTGGCCTTATGAACGAGTACTTCATGGAATAACTCAATGTATTCACATAATTTTTTTTTTACTCTTTGCAATATAACGACTTATTCCCTTATGCACTATGTTCATAATCGCACAACACGACTTATATTATTTCCAGTTTTGGTTTTATAGAAATGATATGACTTATTATGCTTGAAATTTGTGTACTTTACGACTCAATTGAGGCATTTTAGTGGAAAAACTATGCACGTAGCTTGAAAAACGAATGAAATCAAGGGCTTTTTTTTATCGTTATTAGATAATAAAAACAAAACAACATTTAGGTATTTATGCATTTAACCCTGGAAGTCCAATCTACGTAAATTTGACGTATGAACTCTTCTATATTTACCATCGAATCGCTGCAAAATCCAGAACCAACTTATTAGCCGTCAAGACCTAGCAGTACATAGTTGGCTCATCCCGGTAAATTCCGCCATTTGGTTGTAAAGAGGATGTTGTGCGTCATTTTGACGTACCTATAATTGGGCTTTTCGTAACTTTTAAGATTGTTTCAAATTTTTATTTTGTGATTTATTTGAATATTTTTTTCCAAGTCACGTTTCACATGATATCTATAGTATTATACTATAGATTGAGTATAAAATGGGATCCAGACAACTTTTATACTAGGACGAAGAACCTTCAATTTTAGTAAATGACGATTATTGTCCTCCACTGGATTTGGACTTCAAGCAAGGGGATTGGGTGGCTGAAGATGTTGTCCGGAGTAAAACCGAATATGTTATGGGGTTTTGTTACCCATGTATAATGAAAGTCGTAGATTGTAAAATAAACCTTTAATCGATCTTTCAATAATACAGTAGGTACTATGTTGTTAATGCTATACAATGTTTCACCAGTCACCACAATGAGTCTAGTCTGTACAGGTTAGCAGGAGACAATCATTGAGTATTGGTATTAAATACGTATCAACTGCGTATTGCGTTTTGCGTATTAGCTATTGTCCTAGTGAAAATTCATCGTCGAATCAATTTAAAATTCGATCAAGTGCGTTCCGTTTCGGAACGCCACAGATAATAAAATATAGATAATAAAAGTGGCAACGCCACAATGTCATGCCACAATACATTGAGGATACAAGCACTATAAAGAGATATGAGAAGCCCGAAAACCATATTCCTGTATGTTCAGTTAATACAGGAAAAGTTATAGGTGGTCAGTGGCGATATTTTACGGCATGATATAGTATTTTAACAATTTCTATATCATATAATATCAAAATAATTTAGATAAATAAAGAAAAAACGATGAGCCGCAAAGATTTTATGAAAAAATTAAGCACAGATTTGAAGATGCCTTGGATGCAAATACGACTTGTGGCACGCACTTTGAAGAGACTCTACGTGACAATAGCCCAATTTTTTCAAAATATGTGGTACCAGAGTATCCATAAAATGTTTACGAAAATGCAGGACCAAAGAAGTATCGATATTGCGGATTTTTTCCTATAAAAAAGGCAAATTACCAAAGCACAGTGGCTAAAACGCTATATGCGGAGAAAACAATATTCATAATTGTCAAGACTGGTTATAAATACTTTTTTTTATGCGACTATTATAGACTATAGTATTATTGTCTTGATTATTGTAGGTAGATATTTAAAAAAAAAAAGATTAAAAACGAGTTATTTTTTAAAAACTTACCCAATTATAATATAAGAAAATATAAGTTTAAGATTTTTGTTGGCTTTTTTTAGATGATTCAATTATCGTTCTGTATTTATATAAACAAAGAGTATAATATCATTAAATGCACTTAATGTGTTAACTGTATTTTTAATATCTATTGCAAAAAATAGTTAAATTCCATAGAAATATATTAGTATCCCAAGTTAATTGATAAATACCATTTTTTTTAAATATAAAGATTTGTTGTTGCAGAATTATTGAAAAAACGATTTAAAAATAATAAGGAATAGTGTGTGTTGTTTCCGTGCAGTATTCAAATAGACCAATAGCAACACGGCATTAATGCCAAACTGTCTCATGTCGTCACTTGAACCAATGACACTAAAAGAGTTGTTCCTTTATGCTCATGTTAGAAAAATGACACAAATGCGTTTATACTAAAATAGTGTTAGGACTAATGGAACAAAATGAATTAAGTCTTTATTCAAAAAGTATAACTACACATACGTCTTTGTGTTCGTGGGTACTTTTGACTCGAGACGAATAGTTCCTTTGCGATTGCCTAAAATGATGGATAAGGTAACTTATACCGTTAATCACACCCTACTTATACCGTTTGGGTCATTCGAAAAAATGGGTTAGGACGCAGCTAGAGATATGACCTTTTGATATGTTGTGTATTTTGACGAGCTGAATCCAATGGTGCAATAAAAACCAAAGGGAATAACTCGTCTTACTCCCTTATTCACTGGAGGCACAGATTTACCAAGATACTTAAGATATTTAAAAGACAACATTACACAAAGACGCATGTAAATTTAGTTCCAGAAGCAAGCACAGAACCAGTAGTATATTCAGGACAGGATATTAACACGTGCTCAACATGTATGTATGAATTTGCATACATATTGAAACCTGAGATTTATTTTGAGACATAAATTCATGGAAGGAAACGTTTAATATTTTGATATATCATTTTTTGTTATTAGGCTCTAGATGTAGGTAATTTTGGCGATAGCTAAAAGCTATTTAGTCGCTTATAAAAACTGTATAAATATAACAAATAAGTTGCTCTTATAAAATATACGTTCCTATAAATAAAATAGAGCGTGTGTACCGAGCTTATGTGTCAGAAGTGAAACTTCTTTGGCAAGATTCAAAGTCAAAATCGTCGCCTTACTCTATGACGTGCCGGTATTGCCATGACTCGACCTTAAAATTTGACTCTGAACGCTCCTAAAGAAGTTTCATTAAAAAAAAATATACAACAATCGACAATCCAATAACTTTATTTTAATTATAATTAAAAATCAAGCAAGACAGTAAAAACCGCTTAACCATAAATGTATAACGTTAAAACATGTTTCAATTTAAAATTTTCCAACACAGATTAATTATTTCCAGAGCGTTTTAAATAAAATTCTTAACTTTTCAATTTTTCACTTTAAATGTTTTGTTTTAACATTTTTTAAAGAAAAGAAAAAATCGATTGCTTTCTTCGAGGAACCCTAATACCATGCTGGGGCGAAAGACGCGGGTTCGATTTGATCCAGCCTGCGACGCGGGTTCGAGCTCTAATTTTTTATATTCTTTATAAAATTCTCATTTATAAAACACAGCTTTCCGCCCGCGGCTCCGCCCGCGTTTTCAAAGAAAAACCAGCATAGTTCCCGATCCCTTGGGATTTCCGGGATAACCTATCCTATGTGTTGATCCAAGTTATCCTCTATATGTGTGCCAAATTTCATTGTAATCGGTCCAGTAGTATTTGAGTGAAAGAGTAACAAACACACACACATCCGCAAAAACCTTCACATTCATAATATTAGTAGGATTTGAAGTTAGTAATATCGAAATTATTTTATTATAAACACCTTCTAGGACACTAAATCGTTGTCGGTCAGATTCTGCATGAGTAAATTGGCGCAGCCACTCCAATTTTCCTTTGTCACCGTACCATGACATTACCCTTGTCAGTGATAGAAGATATAAACAGCTGTGTAAGATTGAATTGTTTGTTAAAAATTGTTCAAGATATGGACGGGAGGGGGACTTAAAATATGTGTTAAAAATTATTCTAGATATGGCTTCAAAAAGATTGTTCTGGAAAGTTCGAGAAGTAATTTACAATTCAAGCTTTTATATTTTTATCCATTTTTAACGTAATTATTTTCCACCACAATACAAGTCTAGGTCAAAAAGAACAAGAGTCGAGCACTGAATAGTACATGAGTGTGTGACGTCACGGTTCACGGGAGTCAAGGAGCACATTTATATCGCAAAGGAATTATGAATGTCAATGCACATATTCCTTATTTATAGAGGTGCTAAGCTAAGTGTTGTTTTAGAATTATTGGATAAAATAATATATTATTATAACACATACATTAGGTTCGTTTTTAAGAAGCTTTTGATTAATTTTGGCATTTAAATTACTCTACACAGATAAATCATAATGGTTTTATTTGAGACAAGTCGCGCGACCTGAGTTAATCAGGAAAAAGTCGCATAATCAGATCACTAAAATAACACTTATTTAATAACAATTTGTTGGTAAAATAATTTTAAAATTTCATAAGTATTTTACTTATTTCATTTATTTGTTTAGTTAATATGTTATTGTATGTTTATGCGACGTATCGCAATTGTATTGTTATTTTCCATGCACATATAATACATAACATATTATAATTAACTAAAAATTGCAACATATTTGTTTTTTGCATAAAAAAAAGAGTAACGAAAAATAAAAGCAAAAACTTCAACAAAAGCGTAATACAGCCTAACTGATTAATCGTAAGCGAAGCGAGGTAATACATTTGAATTCCAATATCGGATAACGATAAATAACGAAACAAAAGCCCATGTATATGTAACAGAAGTTAAATGAGCTTTTACGATTCCAACTATCATTATAATTGTAAAAGTTTGTAGTAATGTATTAAGATATTTGTTGCTTTTTCATGTAAATTACTGAAATAAAGGGTACTCAATAGGTTCTTTATGTTTAAATATAAAATGTATGTATGTCTGTTTGTCCTTTTATAGAATAACTAGCTGTGCCCTGCGGTTTTACCCGCAGTGCTCCACTCCTGTTGATCTTAGCGTGATGATATATAGCCTATAACCTTCCTCGATAAATGGGCTATCTAACACAAATAATTTTTCAAGTCGGACCAGTAGTTCCTGAGATTAGCGCGTTCAAACAAACAAACAAACTCTTCAGCTTTATAATATTAGTATAGATAAATTTTGCATTTAGTCATTAGATTATGGAAAAGCATTGTGCTATTATTAAAATGAATGTTTGTCTGTATGTCGTTTATAATCTAAGCATATTTTGAGCATGTGATGATTCGTAGCAAAGTATTGTGTATGAGCCCACGAAGGTATCTGAGTTGATTGATTGGTGATGATTTCGACAATGTACCACAAGCGAAGCCGGGGTGCGCTACTAGTAAACGGTAACTGTAAAAAAACATGTTTTTTATGTATTTTCGATAGCTCTAAGAATCGTAAACTGTTTTTTAGCATGATTGTGACACAATGATTTAACAAGAAATGGTTGAACACTATACTACTGTTTCTTTTGTAGAAAATATATTTGAAGCTAGTAACATAGTTCAGCAGAAATTGGATAACGTTCGCACGTAGACACAATTTCTCTTACAAGATTTACCTCATATTAAAGGTATATTTTTAGTTTTTCTTCTGATAGTATTCTATCATCTCTTGTATTTTTCCTTGATTGTTAAGTAACACGTGCATAAATAACAATACAATAAGGAAAAAAATGTTGTGTGGTTTTATGAAACCACGGTAAAAGTGAAACTTTTCGAACGGTTCCGAACACTGCTTTGTGTAGCGCATGTCGCGTGTCGGTCGGCTGCCGAGTAGGTATACCTACTCGGCAGCCGCGATACACGCGACATGCGCTACACAGACCAAAAAGTTTGAGACGATGTAATAAAAGTTTCACTTTAATAAATAATTATTTCGATTTTGCCTTGATAAACTTAGGTACCTAATATGTAATTGATTTATGAATGCCAATTATTTATTCAATACAAATTGTACTTTCTTATTTCTAAACACATAAATAAATTAGTACTAATTTTCTCAATTCTTCGGAGTCATTGCTTCTCTGAAATACAGGAAAAATATCTGTATAATTTTTAGATCTTAAATAATAAATTATCAAACATTCCATTAAATGAAGGAACAACGATTATCTAATTCTTAATATTCTCTCAGATTACCCAAATCACGCAAAAATATTTCAGTTGCGAATTAAATGGGTCGAACGAAATGTCCACATAATGACAAACGATGTAGGAAAGGCGCGAATAATCGACTTTGATAACATGTCGAAGCAAACAATCTATTTCGGATAAGCTATCTTGGTTTATTTGTTATATTAAGTAGAATGTAGATACTAGCTTTTCGCCCGCAGCTTCGCTCGCGCAGTCTAAAGAAAACCCGCATAGTTCCCGTTCCCGTGGAATTTTCGGGATAAAATCCTATGAGATAATCCAAGTAAGGGTAACTTTGTGCCAAATTTCATGAAAATCGGTTCAGCAGTTTTTGCGTAAAGGAGTAAAAAACAAACAAACATTCAAACTTTTGCAGTTATAATATAATATTATAAAGTGTTTGTTCGTTTGTTTGTTTGAACGCGCTAATATCAGGAACTACTGGTCCGATTTGAAAAATTCTTTCGGTGTTAGATAGCTCATTTATCGAGGAAGGCTATAGGCTATAATATATCATCACGCTAAGACCAACAGGAGCGGAGCCACGCGGGTGGAGCCGCGGTGCGCAGCTAGTACATACTATACAACAGACGTAAGTATTGACCAGTAAAAGCTTCAATATCATGTTCTCTGTAGATCATCACATTTGAAAAAACCGTAATAAGAAATTGTAAATTAAATTCGCTGAAAATTCATTTTTTCTTATCTGTGATATGTGACTTTTTTCAAGAACTATTTTATCATAATTGCTTTTTTATTACGTTAAATAATAAGCTTACTACTTAGTAATCATTTTCAATTTACGAAGAAAATACTTGTTAGTTGTATTTAATTTACGTGGAATACTCTCCACAATATTTTATTTACGAATATATAATATTTAAGTTATGAACGGGTTTATTAAATATCTGCAAGCAGTGAGCGATAAATGTTATTGTTATTTTATTATTTCTCGTGACTGATATCAAAATATTGTTCCGATGAAAAATTAATTGTTCTTCATGATAATTCTTTTTTTTTTCAAGCAGGACTCTACAGTTTATGAAACACTTTACTCTTGTTGTAAACGAAGATACGAACGTAACGAAACTCTTATGGGCTCGCAATGGGGATTGTTGGCCCAACAAATGATCGTCGACGTTTGCCGCCATTATACGGCGATTACGAATAAACATGTACAATGACAGCCGATCATAGACATTTAGGGCCTCTACAGACTACAGTCTACAATTGTGTTGCCTCTTCTCGCCCAACGTTGCCTATTGGGAAGAGACTCCATTAAAGCTTTAAAATTTATTACAAATAGACTACTTTTAATGCTTTTGAATTATCAAATAAGATGAAATCAACTATTGTTCTAAATCATAATAATTAAACACTTCTTAATAAAACGAAAATCGCAATAAACGAACGCAACATCCATTCTCATCCCATAGAAAAGAAAGACCCACATATTTCAAATACAATACAGATGTCGGAACTTTCTGAATAATGTATACATTTAAATGACCCGTTTCCATCACGACGCGAATATCTTCTCGCATTAGTCAAGTTAAGCCTCAGGGAGTTGGCGAAATAATTTATTTATGTATATAGCTAAATTTATCAGACTATATTAAATGCGCGTAGCAATATGGTCTTGCAATTTCTTTTCTGCTTTGATTGATAGAGGCTGGAATGGTATTGTTTTTGTTTATACCGTGTCTTTGAGAATAAACATAGTATATTGAATTAATTATGTGCTAAGTATAATGTCTTATACATATAAAATTAATGTAATTATTAAATTACTTGTTACATAGTTTTAAAAGCTTGTGTAGGTAAAAACCTATACGTCGATTTCATGATAGTAAATACATATTATGTTAGTTAGGTATACTATGTCAAAACGTAATATACGAAGTCACATCATAGATTTCAAAACAGATGAAATAAAATATGCTATTCATGTGAAATTAACATGTTTGTAGGCTAATGGTTTTAAACGTTCTTTCGCTTTTACCCCACTTTTGCCGGACGCGTGACTAACAAATTCTTTGGAAAGTCAAGTCTCTACGGAAATGCTTTCTATAGATACGTGGTGTATGGTGGGAATTTCCGCACGCTATAGATCACTGCCACTCGTCAAGAACGGGAATGTGGTAATTAATTAGTGTAGGGTAGGTGATAACTTTGTCAAGTTCATAGTTTGGTTTAATAATTTTAGCTTTTGATACGGTGAACAAATATTCTATCCTATACATATTTGTCCTTATAATAATAAAATAATACTTACAGTAATTTAATTAATGTACAAAATATTATGTCCTGACTGGATGAAGTGAATTAAATCTAAATTTATTCAAAATTAATTCATAGTGAGCAATAAATGTGCGTGTAAAATATAAGTAAATTCATCAGTAGGTACATGTAGGTATGGTTTATCGGTAAATTCATTGTTTGAAAAATTGTATTAATCTCTCTTATGCATACAACCATTAAACAGAAGCAGAATTAACCTAAATGATATTAAACCTCCATCAAACTCAGTAAATAAGTCGTCGGATCGATTTGTACGTTCATTAAAAGCCAAATATATTGCTCTCAGAAATATGGAAATCGGGTCAGTTAATTCAGCAAAAGTGCCAAAATGTATGTAAATATAAAAATTGGATGCCATCACTGAAAATGGAATAATGTGGTAGCAAATTTTTATTTAATTACATCTTGATCTGGTAAAATTTGTCGTTAAATATTTAGTGATTTTATGGTGTCTTGGTTGCGAAGTATGTTTAAAACTTTTTCTAACGTCGTACTTTAACTTAGGAGATGATAATGTTTTATAAAAACTATGAAATAAAAGTTTGTTTTTGTAGCACTTTGGTGAACAATAAATAATATTTGATATTTTGATAATTTACACTTTAAATTTTAATTTATATTATATTAATTATAAACCTATGATTGCCATCCTAAAAAAAACTACAATAATAATATTATGATGAAATAAATGCTGACATTATAGTAGAAAGTAGAAACCACTTCCTATAACCAAATCCCTTGTGTGGTTTTGGTGTTAAAGGATAAATACGAAAAGCGACTTATTTCATCCCTAATGCTTTCCAGATTTATTTTATTTTTCATTTTCATCCGATGCGCAATAGAATATATAATTCACAGTGAAAATTTATTTCCCACGATAAGTGAGCGCTTACGTAGATTTAAAATTTCCTTTTATGCCACATATCTCCTTATATTTGTGGTGTGTTTTCTACATAATAAAGGTACTGGTTTTATAGTGTTACTGTCGCGAGTATTTAGATGTTAAAATATACTGCCAACATTCAGAAAAATACTCCACATAATCCTGCGGAGAAATAGGTGGAGGTGGTTAACAAATAGCAATTTTTGAATGACCGTCAAGACGTATGACATCATCTACCCGTGACTACGCTCGCTGCAAAGTCGATACGTCGGGATAATAATATTATATTGAATTAATCGCGTTTAAAATCCGTTAAAACCTGTAATTTCTAAATTTATCAAAAGTAGCTTTCGTACGACACAATAATTATTAATAAAATATTTAAAGCATTTCATTGCATTTAATAATGCAATGAAATGCTTTTTTTAGAATGGTATAATAATTAATTAATATTAATACCATTCTAAAAAAAGTATCTTAATCAAAATATTATTCATCCTTTTCAAAATACATTTAAATTCGAAGACGAATACCTATTAATTTAATATCATCAATGCAGGAATGTTTTATTTACTTTTTCCTTTCGTTACTTTTAATGATACCTTGCCACCCATGCTCAATGTAGGGTAGGTCTTAATATTTTCTGAATGGCGTCTCTAATTTAGATACTTCAAAGGGTAAGAAATATATATTTGTGTAAATAAATGAAAGAATTTTCATTACGTGTATGAAAATAAACTTGAAAAGAGTATAAAATTATAAAGATACGTTGGAGTAATTTTCATCTTAGTATTATCTAACAATATGCTTAAAGTTAACCCTTACTGTAAATTTTAAAAGTAAGTCATAAAAAATAAAATACTAAAACATTAGATTTAAAATAGAATTCTAAACTAAAAGCGCTACGTACTTCTACGACGTAGCCGTTTTAAAAACACCTCTACGCGTCCTCTACATCACTCGCAAATGACTGAAGTTACCTTAATTGCGCCATAACTTAGTTTGTTTTAGATTTATTTTATATTCGAGATTTAAATAAAGAAATAATTTAATTACGTAGCATTTTTCTTAATAATAATAAAAGCGTTCGTTTCTCTTATTGTGACTTCGAAGGACTGGAATGTTAGTCCTTCAATTGAAAGATCTTGATTTCCCGGTGGAATACAAATAAAAAAATATTTTCTGAATCTAGATGATAAAAGATTATATAGCGTATAATAAGGAAAATTTTATTGTGCAAGAATTTTTCATGATAACTTTTGTTTTCTATAAGCTTTATGGTTAAATTTTGAATCAACATTGTGTAATAAAATAAAATAATGTGAAATCAAAACGAAAATTTTAACGTAAATTTACCTTTCTAAATGCCTTGTCCTAGGAAAATAAATGCCACACGGTTTTAGAACTCGTAGCGGTCCTTAAAAACCTGTAAATGCTACGTAATCCATTTAATCTGGCGAGTGCTACGTCGTAGCCGATAAAAAACCACTTCTACGAGTCCTCTACGCCAGCCGCAATGACTGTCAATTTGACATGTTAATTGTTCCTCGAAGCGGTTTTAACTTCAATTTTGTTAGATTTAGTTTATGATTCCGTTCTTTATATGAGGCACTTAGGTATAAAGACGGTATTGGTCGAAGTGACTGTAATAGAGAATTCAAAAACGTTTCAATTCGTCTAAAAAATCTGAGATGGTTAAAATTAAATTGAAATATTATACAAACTATCCACAGATATATCAACTAGAATTTACAGTATATTTAACTGCCTCTTCAAGTATCAATTTCGCCATTCGTAATCCCAGCCCGTGATTATTGGTTCGGATTGAGCAGCATCTTCATCATGTAGTCTAGTAATTTGATTGGAGTATTACGGATCGTATCGAGCCGCGCAATTATATCGGAAATACGATCGGAATATAATGAAGATATCACTAACAAGCCTCTATCAGTTTATCGTGTAATGGCTCAGTGGACCGGACATCATTGTGTGTCTATCTAGTTGTGCATAGTTTATATACTGCAGTTGTATTATACTGTGACATTGCTAGGTTTGGTTAGTTTTTAGGAATTGGTGTTACATACAATTCTTTTTATTTCAAAACACATGTATTTGTAACCACATAGTCACGAGAACTATATTGATAGAGCAATTGATGTGAATTCACTATTTTTAAAAGCAAAAACGAAGTTTTCAAACCTAGAATTTATCATATTAATCATTCAACAGGGCATTCAAAACTCGTACAAAATGTCTGTAAAACCAAAGCCACAAATACCCTACAAACTACCGTAAAACCAAACTTAACAACGTGACAAGAATGCAACGCAAAGGATGTTAGAAAACGTCAATTCCCCACATAATTCAACTACGTCGACTGCAAAACAATGCGATACACGTAGCAACACGAATAAACGACGAGGCCCTGTCGTAAATTGCAGCTAGAACCGCTCTCAACCGGCCCGAGCCCGGCCGTAACTGGTTTCGACCGGCTGAAACCGGTTTTAGTCAGAGGGCGCGTGACGGGAATGCGGCGAGCGACATTTAATAACATCGTTTGATTAATGTCGGTTTAATTTAGTGTCGAGTAGCGTATAATCGATCGTTTTGGTGTAAACCACAAACGTAAGATATGGGGATATATTGGGAATATTCATTTAATAGCGAAGTATATTAATTTAATCCAAGCAATGTAAATTTATCCAATTCAGTACGATGAGAGTTGCCTGTATTTACGACAATATAATATTATGATATACATGATCTTTGAATTAAAGAAATTTGCATACTCTACTGTTATCCATTATTTTAAAATGTGAAACTTATACATTCAAATTACAGACAGTATAAATGCTTTGGATATTTTGGCTCATTCGCTCTTTGATTTATTAAATAAAATTCCACTGTAGCTTTAATATATGTAGAAAATGGACTACAGTATTCAATATCAAAAACATTCACTGAAAGTTATGTTCGTGGCCGTTACATACGATATCTTTGAATGTGAATTTCATTTCCGAGGTGAAAATAAAATTTATGCCTTACTCTAAGTATGCACAAATATATACGCGCAAAATTATTACGTTTCATTACTGCTCAGTGAGATAAGCAGTAATACTTTGTGTGATAAAGGTGTTGACATCATTTTTCTGCATAGATGATTACTATAGACTATTGTGTGTATGTGGCATTGTAGCTACGAAACCAATAAACCGATTCGAATGCAGCTTCTTTTCAATGCTTATCGAGAGCTTTTGCAACGGTTGTCATTTCAGTGATATTTTATTAGACTGTACTATTTCAGCATTAAAAGGTATGTATGTAGTTATTAATTTGGATGTATTATATTTCGATGATACTTTATATTCACTAGACTGACCAGAGTTATTATTTAAATTCTTAATATAAATTCGTTCGCAATTAGGATTTCCAAATTTAACGTTCGTTTGTATTTCCACAACTCCGATTAAAAATGTAAAAAGCCATTCAAAAATTTAACCCAAAATTGAAGCATTTCGGTTCGCATTTTGTTAATTATTTTGCACAACAGTTATGACGCAAGAAAATATCTCATTGTCAACACAAATGACGCTCATTCCACCAAAAAAGGGTCAGCAATAAATTATGTCTATTGTCTGTTTGATGGAGATCCGTTGCAATTTACCGACCCATATTTTTCGTTTATAAATGTATATTTTTGTATGAATTAGTCTTTTTTGTATCGATGTTTTGTTTCTAAAGAATTTAATGTAACTATAGTAATCAAATGTACCATTAAATGTAAACAAAATGATAATAAAAAGTCAAAATGTTAAAAGCTAAAAGTTCGAGGATTAATGGGTCAATGATTTCACGAGTCTATTGTTAAAAGAGTTAAGAGAGAGCAATTTTAATTTAATTACACTTATTTCTACTATTATTAAATTGGTAAAAGCTAGTCGATAATATATAATACAAGTTTATGGGTAGAGTGGATTTAAAGCTTGTCCTACTAATATTATAAATGCGAAAGTTTGTGAGGATGTGTGTGTGTTTGTTACTCTTTCGCGCAAATACTACTGAACCGATTACAATGAAATTTAGCACACATATAGACGGTAACTTGGATTTACACATAGGATAGGTTTTATCCTGGAAATCCCACGGGAACGGGAACTATGCGGGTTTTTCATTGACAACGCGGGCGAAGCCGAGGGCGGATAGCTAGTAGTATTAGTGTATGTAGTAGTATTTAATAAATGTCAAGAGACAAATTGTCGATAGTCTGATTCATTAACAATCTAGGATCTCTCTCAGTTGGCCATTTGTTTAATATAGTAGGACGTTTTTGTTGTTTAGGGTTTTTACTTCGTCAGTTTATTTTCATTTATCTAGTACTGGACCATTGTTTGTGTTTTATTGTATAGTTCAGAAATAAACCTATATATAAAAAAATGAATCGCAAAATGTGTCGGTAAGCGCATAACTCGAGAACGGCTGAACCGATTTCGATAATTCTTTTTTTATTATATTCCTTGAAGTACGAGGATGGTTTTTATGTAGAGAAAACGTAAACATGTACCACGGGCGAAGCCGGGGCGGACCGCTAGTTTTTATATAAATGAATCCCATGTCTCCCAGTGGGGTAAGGGGCAGATGCATTATACATCTGTTTCACTGATCGATTTTCTTTAAGGACAAGTAGGTGATCAGCCTTCTGTGTCCTGCCAGACCGAGACATTTTTTTTCTTCGTCTCCACCGGGAATCGAACCCAGGACCCCTCGGCTACGCTCACGCGTCAACCACTGTACCAAGAAAGTGGTCAAAGGTGAATTATTAATTAAATGTTGAAGAAAGAGGCAGACGGTATTTATTAAAATTACAAGTAAATCCTTTCACCTCTCAGAGTGTTTCAAACACATTGATATAAATCAACATTTGCACTTTAAATTCATCCTTCATAACCGTGTGCTTCTAGAATACGCAAATATTATACTGAGAAATTTAAGTTATCGAGTATGTAGGTTTGCTCAAACTTTCAATCTTAATTTTTTTCGTCGTCAGCAATTTTTTGTTTGAATTTTCATCGAATTTGTCCACTTATTTTTATCAAGTCCAGTATTTTATTTTTGTCAAGTCGTTTGGTTACACACATAATTTTAAATATGTATTTTGTTTTCTTTCCGACATAGGTAACAAGTTTTACAATTTTACTCGACTTTAAACAATAATAAAAATAAATAAGTTTTATATTTGTTTATGATAAATATGAACTTGAACAAGCCCGGGAAAAAAATAAATAAAATTACGCTTAAACACTTTAAAATGTAAACGGATCTTAATATTCTGTCGAGGCAAAGAACTCTTCAGTCGAGTGAATCATAAATACCGTGAAATTCGTTTTACATTTTCCAACGATATTATGTTTATTTCTCACTCCAAGTCCAATTTGTAGCAATAATTCGAATTGGAAGCTTTTAATTATTTAAATGCCTATTGGTTTGTTAAAAAATGTCATGCTGTTTTATATTTTTGCATATAAATATAATGGAATAAACGGGAAATAAAAAACGACAAAAATCCAAAGTTAGTTCAAAAAAAACTAACTCCAAATGATAATATTTTGTTTTACCAGAATTGCTTAGTTAATTTAAATAAAACTGGCATTTTCAATAACATTATTGATCTGTTAAACGAAATGTAACCACTGGAACTTTATTGATAAAATTTATAATCATTTTAGTGTCAGAACCTAAAGAAGGGACTCCGACAATGTCCAATGTTTATTGGAGCATAAGGAAATAAAAGTGTATGACATACCAAAAAAAAAAAGTGTGTGCGTGTAACCTTTACGCGCGATTGAAGTAAAACTTCTTTGGCGTTGACGACATAATATATCATTGAAATGATTAAATATTAACTTAAATAAATA
The DNA here is from genome assembly GCA_907164685.1 of Colias eurytheme. NCBI lineage: Eukaryota > Metazoa > Arthropoda > Insecta > Lepidoptera > Pieridae > Colias > Colias eurytheme. The sequence continues at coordinate 29,170 of CAJQZN010032239.1, read as the reverse complement.
AATATTATATTATAATTTAATTATATTTATTATTCATGTGCTTTACAAAGATTATTTAAATGTTATATTAATATTATTCATTCGAAACATTGAATGTCATCATAATTTCTTACGTACGAAATTATAGGTTTGTGGTAACTACATATAATGTGAAACATAAATTTTACTCTCTAAATTTGCTACTTTTCTTGAAAATACAGCATCTATCGTTGTACCGAAACGCGTTGTTGAATGAAGTATTCATAGATAAATCAAATTTTTCTTCTAAAAAATCAATTAACGGCTGAGATTCCTGAGAGCGAAAATTAACATTAAAATCTCCAGTTAGAATCATCGGTAATTCATGATAATTACTATTTAAAAGTCGAGAACCTTCAATTGTGAAGTGAAGTAATTACTGATGAATAAATTTTATGATATTTGTCAGGCTAGTATTTGTAGAAATATAAATAACAACGATAATCACAGGTTGGTCATTCGTATTAACACATCGAACCAAGGCGATGTCACCAATTTGTGAAACCTCATCGGAAATTTGTGATAATATAGTTGGTGAAATATTTTGAATTGGTGTTACATTGTTCAGTGTATCTGTAGATGAATGATATACAGCTACTCCACCAGCAGTTGAGTTGGGTCGTTTGTATTGGGTAACGCAATAAAAATTTTCAATAAGAATTTGTTCGTCATTTTTCATCCAAGTTTCGGAAAATAACAGCAATGTGGACCTTTTTAATACTTTATCATTCAGATCAGAAACATGAGCACGTAAACTTTGGCAGTTGAAGGAAAATAGTGTAATGTTACTCTCATTTACAAGGTTATATAATTCTTCCTGTTGTGTTATTAGGCGAGAATTTGAAAGTCTTTCAAATTCACACTGTAAATCAAATAATCCCCCTGGACGCTTTCTTCCATGATAAAATTTGTTGTCATCGGTGTTTGAGACAATGAACAATCCATTTATATCAGTTACTCGTGATAATGCTACATATAACAGCTGCTGACTGTGACTTTTATTGTATTCATAAACGATTTGATCAAAAGTACCACCTTGAGACTTATGTATTGTAAGCGCACAAGCAGATACTAATGGAAAGTGATTTCTCTTTGCAAATATTGTCTTATTTCTATTCATTGGTACATATGACGATATTCGTAAAATTGGGACTGCTGTTCTACTAATGTTTAGAGTTTGAATATGATGGGCAGCTTTTTTCCTAATTTTCTCTCCTATCTTACCAGGAAACTCAAGCCATAAGCGTATGATGTTATCACTGTCATCACGTTCAATATACACTAACTTTCCAACACAACCGTTGGCTAAGCCATCAGATACATCAATATTGGTTGTAATAATGTAAAATTTGTTAAGAACTAATATGATTTCATAAGGCGATCCTCCTGTATCAATAACTGACATTTTATGAAATTGTTGGCGTACATATGCTTCTTGTTCAACTGAATGACAACCTATATACATATCTGTTGCTATGGATACTACTTTGTCTTCAGCAATATTTAAAATAGATTGATTATAATCCGCAACATGTTTATTTTTATTTTTAATTTACTTATTTTAAAAGTAATAAATAAACAAGTATATTTAGAGATTTTCAAAAAATTTTGCAATTTAAAATAATGTTTTTAAAACTGTTGAATTTTTCATTCACTTTGCTATTCACAATTGATCCGTTTGAAAATTTGAAAATAAATAATCCTAATTGATTATGATATTTGCCACTAGCTGGCGTATAAGTCAAGAAGCGTGTAGTATATGACATATACTTACAACCAATCAGAATTATTATTTTTAAATGGCGGAAACTACACAGAATATAGTAAGCGTTACTTCCGTCAGAAAAAAAATCTGAGTTACTCCCTAGTCGCGCCTAAAGAAGTTTTACTTCAATAAATTAATCTGGGACTGCCTTTTTTGGTAAAAAATTAAATAAAGCTTAATATAACTGTTCAAAAATAATCGAAAACTTCCTTCTTTTGATGTAAGAATAAAATAAACTATTTGTAAGATGTCCGCGTCAACTAGGATAATCTTTTAATAACGTAGAATCAAAGGTTACGTCTGTCCGTTTACTAAAATATCCTTGTCAAGTTCAAACGTCAAAGTACTTACACAAGAAAAGGCATAAGGTCATACTCCTACGGAAATGGTTATTTTTATGTCAATTTCTTCGTTCAAAATGCCCGAAATGTGAAGATAAAAATCCTTACTTATAATATTATAAATGCGAAAGTAACTGTCTGTCTGTCTGTTACTAATTCACGCCTAAACTACTAAACCAATTTTCATGAAATTTGGTATGGAGATATTTTGATACCCGAGAAAGGACATAGGCTACTTTTTATCCCGGGAAAATGACGCAATCCCGGAAATCCCACGGGAACGGGAACTATGCGGGTTTTTCTTTGATTGTGCGGGCAAAGCCGCGGGCGGAAACCTAGTCTAATATTTATATTATAAAGGCGAAAGTTTGTATGGATGTATGGATGTTTGTTACTCTTTCACGTAAAAACTACTGAATGGATTTGAATGAAACTTTACCACAATATAGCTTATACATCAGAATAACACATAGGATAGGTTTTATCCCGGAAATCCCACAGGAACGGGAACTATGCGGGTTTTCCTTTGAAAACGCAGGCGAAGCCGCGGGCGGAAATCTAGTAATAAATAAATCGCATACAAATCTATCCGTGTTTACTTATTTACCTATATCTTAAAATACCAATTACTTGTATAAAATCATAAACAGGAAGTAGAAGGAGGAAAATTAATTTAATTATTATTTAACTCAAACTCAAACATTAATTCATTCAACTGGACATCTTTTAAGGAAGACTTTTGAATCGCTATTTTTATACAACGGTCGTTGTCATGGCAACCTTTGTATAAATACGTTAATCATCCATACCATGGACGTATAAAAAAAGACGGACACCGTATTACGAACAAACAACGTGAAGCCACCATAGTAAGCTAGCGATCGTGTAAAGACAATAAACACGCACACACTCTCACCATAGTAAGCTAGTCGGCCGCCATTACGTCGTGAACTACCGACTGATTAACTGCGTCACTGTTTCACAAAAAATATTTAAAATGCCGTCTTGCGTGGTTAAATGGTGTCGCAACAGTACAATTTTAAATAACAAAACACAAGGGATTACATTCCACAGGGAAGCAAGTTATTTCTTTTATGTTTTAATTCAAACTCAAACTCAAACATTTATTTATTCAATTAGACTTCTTCCAGAAGCACTTTTGAATCGTCATTACATTCTTTAAATTTACCACCGATTCGGAAAGCAGTATCTATGGAGAAGAACCGGCAAGAAACTCCATAGTTGCTCTTTTAAAGTCATGTCCATATACAATATAATTTTACATTACATGTTACTTACATCTAACTACATAATATTATATATTATCATAATATGCCAAAGAACTGTCCTGTTATTCTTACGCGACAACCCTCCATGGATTTTCATCTTCCATATATTCCTTAATGCTGTAGTAGGCTCTCTGAACTAATACATTTTTTAAATAAGTTTTAAATTTAACACTACTAAACTCTTTAATACTATGAGGAATTCTATTGTAAAAACGTATACCTTGGCCCATAAATGAATTTTTAACTTAATGACAAAATTATTACGGCAAAATTTATAGAAAAAAATACAGCCGCCATTGTCATCAGGACAGCTGTTGCCATGGCAACATGGCACACACACATGGATGTTTCGCCGCCATTACTAGGCTTCACTCAATGTTTAGGCGATATACCGTCCGTCTTTTTTTATACGTCCATGATCCATACTAATATTATAAATGCGAAAGTAACTCTGTCTGTCTGTCTGTTACTCAATCACGCCTAAACTTGCATGAAATTTGGTATGGAGATATTTTGATACCCGAGAAAGGACATAGGCTACCTTTTATTGCGAAATATGTACCACGGGCGAAGCCGGGGCGGACCTCTAGTTTATTATAATGTTATAACTTCGACGTTAAAAAATATAGCCATACCAGCTGTACCCTGCGGTTTTAGTCGCAGTCAAAACCACGGATAAAAACTCTAATTTTATTCAACACCCATGACCATTGTATTTGGTTGCTTTAAAAAAATAGCATATTATTTGTCTTTAATTATTTTCGAAATTCCAAATTTCATCCAAATCAGTGCTGTGATTTAGTACTGTTGTCAAAGAGACAGACAGACATTTGCATTTATAATGTTAATCTAGTCCATGTTCTCTTAAACCCTTTAAGAACTAAAACTTTTAGCATCTCATAGCCTAGAGATAACGAAGCGGCTAAGATATCACTACAGCCCCCCTAGTCAAGTGGCTTTCTGTTAGCGTAGCGTTCAATAGAATAGACTACGAATGTATGTTATAACGTTATCTAAATAAAAAATATAAAATTATATAAACGTTATCTACAGCTTACGTCAATCTCATACATTCGTAGTCTATTCGATTGAACGCTACGCTAACAGAAAGCCACTTGCATTGGGGTGCGGGGCTAATTTAATATTTAAAGCACTTGAAATATTACAGTTACCTAGTGCAGAAATACTATAAATAGATTATGTATAAAAATATTGATACTTGACTCACTAGTACTAGTTATAGTAGTAGTTTTATATTATTTACAGCTGTAAAAATATTTCAAAATATTATATCTCCATTGGGAATGAGCAGCATCACTCGCACACTTGGATATATTATGTGCTAGTTCAATTTATAATCCTTCTCTTTAGCAAATTGCTTTCTTTGTGAAAAGTGAGACAGTAACAAATATATCTATCTACTTTTACCTCATAATTATTAATAATCGGTATAGTAGTATGCTTCTAAATGTAACCAAATTAGGTACATTTAATTATATATTATAACTATCTGTGCCCCGCGGTTTCACCCGCATTTCTACGCTCCTCTTGGCTTTAGGGTGATGAAACATAGCCTATAACCTTCCTCAATGAATGGGCTATCTAACACCAAAAGAATTTTTCAAATCGGACCAGTAGTTCCTGAGATTAGCTTGTTCAAACAAACAAACAAACTCTTCAGCTTTACAATATTAGTATAGTAATATAGTAATATTAGTATATGCAATTCTTTACTAGCCGGTTTTTTTTTAATTTTCTTGGGCTCATGTACATCACTTTGTTGAAGATACATAAGCAAATATATACTTTCCGATTCAATAAGCGTAAATTGACATACAGACATACATAATTATATTTCTATATTAATACTTAAACAGAACTCCAAAAGTATCAATTCTATAGCCACCAGTATTCTAACCAATACGTGTAGCAAATTGGCCGTGACGTCACAAATTCAAAGATACGCCCCCGGGAATTTATTCAATATGGATACAAATTTTGTTTTCTTCATCCACATTTACCCATTTTCCCTGGATCAATAAATAGCTCCATTCAACTGTTTATCCAATCTTCTACGGAAAAATGTATCTGACATCCATACATTCTGTATTGATATATTATTAACCGACTTGAAAACAGAGGTTCTCAATTTTACAATTTTTTGGGTTTGTAAACTCAGAACTTACAGCCTTATCGCTAGGCAGAGATCGCTGCCTAGCGATAAGGCCGCCTTTTGCTTGTTCTATATTATGTGTTGTGTGCTTTTGCATTTGTATTTATTTATAAGCAATAAAGAATTTTCATTTCATTTCATTTCATTTCAACTTTCGAAGGAGTGAATCGATTATGATGATACTTTTTTATTTGAGAGCTGGTGCATGCCATCTGATCCCATTTAAATTTGTCCAATTCTGACAATTTGAAGGTAGTTTAGTTTTTTGTAAAAGAAGTTGTTGATAAATTAGAAAATATAAATTGATAGAGGATGACTATAAAAAACATTGGAAAATTAATGAAAAGTAATTACGAAGAAAGTTCATGAAGAAAGTTTCCCGGGTCAGCTATTAGCTAAGTGATTTTGCAATAAGAGAGATTGAACTATATAGATATAACTATAGTTTGTCGGGATTATTATATTTTATCACTGTAAGTCCTAAGTATATATCTATAGGTTTCATTTTTAATTTGATTTCACTAAAAATATATTAGGCATAGTTTAGAAGGTGTAATCAAACCTTTTGGTTCTACAATATGTTAATGTTACGGGTGACGTGATTGACTGGGCTTAGCCCAAGAGCAAAGTGACTAATTCATCACTTTAACCGGCCATTATTAAAAATTCCCGACAGTCTGTGGTCCATGTAATAAGTAAGTGTCTGAGGTGTATTGATTGAATGTATCACTTGGACCGGGCAGTATGAATAATTCCCTACTCGTAGCCGGTCAATGTGATTTTGATGAAGCTAAGTCGACGTAAAATTACGTAATAATGTTCCGATTAATTAAAATTTCACTTTAAAGTTTTCACTTAATTTCGCATGACCTTTGATTTTTATCAAATACTAGCTTTCCGCCCGCCGCTTCGCCCACTTTGTCTAAAACGTAATAAATAATATACTAAAACCTTCCTCTTGAATCACTCTATCTATTACAAAAAACCGCATCAAAATCCGTTGAGTAGTTTCAAAGATTTAAGCATACATAGGGATATAGGGACAGAAAAAGCGACTTTGTTTTATACTATGTAGTGATCTCAACTATGGAACTCAGCAATTATTGCAATATTCCCGTATTTATTACCGGTAATACACACGTACTTGGTAATTAAAAGAAACAATCATCTCATTGAAGCATACCCATTTCATCCAGACAGCATGTATATTTAGAATCACTCCATTCAACAAGTTTTATACCAAGCTATTTAAAAAGCGAATGAAAAGGTTTTAATACAAGTACTGCGTAATAGTTTTTTAATCAATTGGAATGGCTGTAAATTATTAATCGTACTCAGTTTTATGTTGGACTAGATTTCAGCCCGCGGCTTCGCCCGCGTTTGCAAAGGAAAACCCGCATAGTTCCCGTTCAATCATCATTTCCCGTTCATCCTTACAAACTTTCGCCTTTATAATATAATAAATATTAGATTTATATTTATAAAAAAGTACGTGTGTACACACGTGTCAGAAGTGAAATTTCTTAGCAAGATTCAAAGATACCAAAATCGTCGCCTTACTCCATGACGTGACGGTAGTGCCATCTTGAAATAACCTTTCAAGATCGCCTAAAGAAGTACTTATTGGAATGAAATTATACATACAATAATTGAGATTATTCAATAGCTAATCAATATTTGGTCTCATTCTTTACTTTGACAAATAATTTCCGAATGAAAGGGACAAAATGAAGCAATAGAGAAAATTAAGGATAAATTCGTTTATTAAGAAGGCTTTAAGTTATAATGAAATAACAATGTTCGAGATAATGAAACAATTCCTTTTAAAAGTAAAGACTATTTGAGTTGTCTTGGACATTATAAAATAGGTATACCAGAGAAAAGATTATTTCGCGGACATTACTTAAAATGTATATCTAGTTTGTCTTAGAAAATCGCTGAATTACTTGATATTATAACCCAAAAAAATCATATTATAAAATTTTAAAAAATTCAGCAACTAGCCAGCTTGCTCCGCGTCAAATTCCATACAGCTTTACTAAAATATTTGACATTAAATGCCTTCAAAGATTACGAGAGCTCCAGAGACTAAGTATTTTATCCTTAATAATTTATTCAGAGAGAACCCAGCGGGTACCAAACTGTCCTTATTTAAGACGTAAAAGGTACTGATAAGAAGGAATGGCCTGAAAGCCATGAATTGCCATTAGAGAGTCGTTTTCTCATTTTTCCCGACTACTAAATGTAGTTGGAGTAATTGGCTTAATTTTATGTAAGATCTCAGGTTATTTAACGGTTTTAGAACAGGCAGATGTTGATGCAAATTGGTTGGGGAATAGAGATTTAATTAGGTATAATCAATTTATGAATGGTTGGTGAAATTATTAAAGAGGGCTAGCTTTTTTGGAGGATATTTCAGTTTATTTATTGTGATTGTTTATTCAATGCGATTTATTACATTTGTATAGGTAAATCTCTATCTTTGTGTTGTTACTCTTTAAGTATATTTTAAGTCGAATAGTAGCTGGATATAATATTGTATATAATTTCGTGATACAATAAAAGAGTACCTAACTCATATTAAATAAAAAATATTTTTAGACTTTAATTCATTCATGAATATGTACAATACATCCATAAATGATGAGTATTTAATTAATTAGTGTATGATGTTTTATATTAGATATCCGTATTAAAAATTACATACCTTACGCTTCCAAAACCTCTCTCTTCAAATATAATTTGTATGAAGAACCCTGTACTTTTGAAGAAGCATTAAAACATCAAACACCGCGTGGAAAATTACAACAATTCTTTTATCCGGTTAATATTGCCCCGGGTTCAACGGGCGGAGTTTTAATGAAATTCGACGTTTTATTGCTTTCAGCTTGTTGAATTATATATTTGTTCTAGAAACCGTGAATTATGTATGTTATAATGTTAAGCTGTTAGTGTGTCAAATTGCTCGAATATATCTGTTGATTGTGGTATTGTATTTAATACTAGCTGTGCTCCGCGGTTTTAACTGCAGTGCTCAGCTCATGCTGGTCCTAGCGAGATGATATATATAACCTATAGCCTTCCTCAATGAATGGGCTATCTAAAACCGAAATAATTTTTCAAATCGGACCAGTAGTTTCCGAGATTAGCGCGTTCAAACAAACAAACTCTTTCGCTTTATAATATTAGTATAGATATTATATTTGTTTATATGCAGGGTTTATAAGAGAGTTATAAGAATAAAGGTAGTAAGTGTTTAAAATTCATGGGTTTTCATAATCACATATAAACGCTACGATTTGGTTCAAATAACGTTCACAAATAGTTAATTGACTAAAATCTATATTGTACTGCTGCTTGGCTAAATCTATTTTATCTTAATCTTATATATAAAATTCTCGTGTCACAATGTTTGTCCTCAATAGACTCCTAAACCACTTAACCGATTATAATAAAATTTGCACACCATGTGCAATTCGATCCAACTTGAGAGATAGGATAGTTTAAACATGTAGGTACCACGGGCGAAGCCGGGGCGGACCACTAGTTTCTCTATAATAAGTTATCGCTTTGAATTCAAACAAACTTTTCTCAGCTATTTCGTTACCTTCAAACATCAAAGGAATATACTAGGCTATATAAATTTTCGTCTTCATAAAAGAGACGCCTGAATTAACATTATGCCACATTATATTATCCTAATTAATTAATAACTCATCCATTGTTGAAATAAAAATGAAATTCCGCTTTCTTTCTGTTTCGACTTTTTATTCCAAAGTTGGTGAGCAGTCTTCTGTGTCCCGCTAGACCAAGATATATTTTTTATTATTCCCCACCGGGAATCGAACCCAAGACCTTCTGTTACCCACTGTCCCAACAAAGGGAACAAACATGTTGACATAGTAACATAATAATTAATTAAGAGGTTGTTAGGGAAATTCCCTTTGTCCTCGTTT
>CAJQZN010032239.1:0-18301 GCA_907164685.1 Colias eurytheme | reverse complement strand
AAAAATGTGAGTTCTTATCGCGTGCAGTTGAGTTCTACAGTTCCTGAAACTTTTTAGAAATACTCGCGTAAAATGAAACACTAGAAAATTTATTTATGTCATATTTCATCACGCCGTAGCACCATGCCGTAGCAGCATACCGTAGCATCATGCCGTAGCATCACGCCGTAGCATCACGCCGTAGTATCATGCCGTAGCATCATGCTGTAGCTTCATGCCGTAGCATCATGCCGTAGCATCATGCCGTAGCATCATGCCGTAGCATCATGCCGAAGCATCACGCCGTAGCATTACGCCGTAGCATCACGCCGTAGCATCATGCCGTAGCATCATGCCGTAGCATCACATCGTAGCATCACACCGTAGCATCACGCCGTAGCATCACAGCGTAGCATCACGCCGTAACACATGCCGTAGCATTACGCCGTAGCATCACGCCGTAGCATCACAGCGTAGCATCACGCCGTAGCATCACGTCGTAGCATCACGTCGTAGCATCACGTCGTAGCATCACGTCGTAGCATTACGTCTTAGCATCACGTTAAGCCGGGTTCAAGTCGGGTTTTTTCAAATGTCGTTTGTTAAGGTAAAAACGCCAGAACTATTTCTAAAAAGTATCAGGAACTGTAGAACTCAACTGCACGCGATAAGAACTCACATTTTTTTTGATCTGCTAAAAATGATCTGCTAAATTCACTAACATATAAGTGAAACTTGTTTGGCAAGATTCAAAGATACCAAAGTCGTCGCCTTACACCATGATGTGATGGTATTACTATGACGCGACCTTCAAATTTTACTCTCAACGAGCCTAAAGAATTTTTAATTCATAAACTTTTGTAGTTTACTGGGACTGCACCTTTGAATACGAAATGAAATAGTAACTCCCATTAAACTGAAGTATTTTTCCAACGAAACACACTGTTATCGAACACCAATTTTATTTTTGGACTTTTCTAAGGTGTACAATATCAAACTCCATTCGGATTAAAACAAGTGTAAAGGATACAAGGGGAACAAAACAAATCCTGTTACATTTAATTTATGTTTGCTAAGCCTGAGTGCATTGTGCAGTGCATACGGGAGTAAACCTTTGGTTAAAGCTTATTACGAGTTGCGCAGCTTAGCTTCATACAGCGACCCGTCTTTGCTTTAAAAGATAATTATATTAATTAGACAACGCGACTGCTTTTTCTCTACGGTTGCGTAACTGTATTATATACGATACGGCTCATGAATGTCATTTTGTTTTATTTTTCGTGAATGTCAAAGTTTTTATTCATCAATTAAAACTGCTTTCTTTAAAATGTGATAAGTGATAAGTAATATGTTTTGTATTTATTTTCAGAAAGCATTTTAAAATATTGTTTGACTAAATAATTTCGCCATGTAATTACATGCGAAAATTAATTATATGCTATATCATTTAAGTATGCGTATGTAAATATACAAAATTTACACACCTGGCATTTACAATTCCGTATACTATCATAAATTCAGTAGAATATTTTAAGATTATCTTCTAATATATTTAGAAGAAATTCGAAATAAAAAATGGTTCCCTCTTGAATTCTTAAACCATTGAATTTTATTCGATGTTAGAACTCTGCTGATCGTAAAATTTTCTCTCAGTTAAATTTTACTAACATAATTTGATTATTGTGCTTGGAATAAAGATAAAATTTGCATAATAAATTCTTTGTAAGTGTTGAGTTTTATTCATTTATTGATTTTTATAACCTCAATGTGACTAGACTAATTTGAGCGAATTTACGAATGAACCCAAAAAAATTATAAAAAGCTCCTACATTAATTAAGTTATACATAATATTTTGTTTCATATTAATGATACGATACACGATAAAAACGGCAATATTATTGCGCGGCCACACACTCGACGAGTGGTATGGGAAGTAACGAGGAAAATAGGCAGAGACATAGTATGGCCACGCTCGTCATGCCACTCGTCGTGCTCATGATCGCTCACTGCTCCCTATTTTGTCGGTTTTTGCGCGCGAGTCAAAGGACCAGCAATACGAGAGCGAAAACAAACATTGGTTTATTTTCCATTGAGCAATTTACAATGTGACAGGATAATTTTTGTATTTATAGATACGTATTATATTAGGTACTATAAACACGTGTAAGATTATGTAGAGTGTAGACCATAACACGACTTAATTAATCCTTACTTGTAGCACCCGAAACTTCTGAGCTGTTACACCCACGCACTAATCATTACACCCACGACCCGTTCGCTTATTTAACAAGAAGCCGTGCGTTGGTCGTGAAAATCTCTTGCTGGATTTAACAACCTTGAATTTTTATTTATTTGCTTTACATTTGAGAAATTAAAGAAGATAATAAATCGATCTCGGGACGGAATTCGAACCCGCGTCTTTCGTCTTGCCAGACTTTCAAATATTCAATGCTTTATGATATTTAAACCTTCATTAAAGCTTTTTTTCTTTCTTTCTTTCTTTCTTTCTTTCTTTCTTTCTTTCTTTCATAATATATAATCTAGGAAGAAATTGATAATGAAAAGCTGTTACTGTATCAGTCCTTGTTTATGAAAGGCAACAATTAATAATTTTACGATACAGTTTTTAAGCCAGCAATAAACATTTTACAGCGCGATCAAAAATAAAAAGAACTATAAAAGAACATCGAGTTTATGCGAGCTTTGTAAAATTGTGTACGATAGGAGAATATTACATACTAGCTTTCCGCCCACCGCTTCGCCCGCGTTTTCAAAGAAAAACCCGCATAGTTACCGTTCCCGTGGGATTTCTGGGCTAAAACCTATCTTATGTGTTAATCCAAGTTACTCTCTATATGTGTACTAAATTTCATTATAATCGGTTCTGTAGTATTTGCGTGAAAGAGCATGGATGAGCATGCATGATGGATACGTATGTGTAATACTTATACATCCATCCTGCCAAACTTTCGCATTCATAATCCTACTAAAATTTTATTTGTGGAACTATGCGGGTTTTCCTTTAAAAATGCGGACGAAGCCGCGGGCGGAGAGCTAGTATAATATAAGTTGGTATTTACAAGCACAGTATTGCTAAACAACAATATTAAAAGTAAACAATTTAGGCTCGTAGATTCTATATCGATAAGCCAGTAATTAAAAAGCCCAAAAACCGTTCAAAAATACAAGTTTAATTTTAAAATTCATAGCGTCGCCCAATATAAATGCTAATTCGACATATTTGTTGCGAATCGCGATAGCAAACCTTTAAATTCTGCGATACGGTTGTTTTAGCAACTAGATGTAAATAAAGATAAAATTAATACGAATTTTTGGTACATTGGTTTGTTTTGGTATTTTTATTTGTTTATTTGAACGCGCTAATCTCAGGAACTACTGGTCCGATTAGAAAAATTATTTCATTGTTAAATAGCCTATTTATCGAGGAAGGCTTTTGGCTTTATTTTAACATACTAAGACCAACAGGAGCGGAGCACTGCGGGTAAAACCGCGGGGCACAGCTAGTTCGGTATATTTCAAGGATAATATTGACTAGAAATATTTATTGGATAGAGGATGTAGGGAGTATCCTCCCACTACTTCTATGATTAACTTAAAAATCATATATAAAATAATATGTGTGTATGTTTGTAACTTTTTAAATACAAGATCTATTAATGGAATTTAGAGATAAAATTTAATAACTTAATTGACTTTCTATTGAGTTTGACGAGAAAGTATTATTTATTTTTGTATGATACTGGAAATTGCTAGTATTGCTAGATAAGTGAAGTTTGAGCAAGCTTTTCGCTTCACATCCGTGAGTCAAAACTAGGTTCTAGTTGAAAACCAGCGCTAGGCTCATGCCTGGCACAAGCTGAACTAGGTCCTTTTTGGCGGTACTGCGGGCACAATTTGTTTTAATATTTTTTTTCTCTTTTCTTGTTGAATTTTTTGTGTTATTTGTATGTATTCTTTTCTTTATTGTCTACTTTTTGATGTGTCACGCTGTATTGTCAAATAAATGTTTTTCTTTCTTCTTTCTTTCTTTCTTTCCCTTTATATTGTTACGAAGTCGTTTCCACATTACATAGTTAATATGATCAAAATCGAGTGTAAAAGCTAACGCATAATTATTGCTATTAAAAAGTGTCAACCCAGCCCAGCTTAATTTGTTCTACAAATTAACGCGGAGTGGAAAAGCAAAAATGATCTCGAAAAATAGTTTTCTTATTTATCACACCCTTTGATGTTGGAAAGTACGAAAAGGTTATATTAAAACGGTTAAAATTTAAATTGAGATTCCGTCGCATGTTTTTAAAATATACATTTTGAATTTCGTTCATAAAGTGTATGGTAGGTATGTATTAACTATTATGGGAACGTTATTAAGAATGTGCGTTTATTTGTGAATACAAGCTCTTGCTTTGTTGAAGGGGTTTCTGGTTTATGAGTTGACTAGCTGTAGCTGTGCTACTTGCTCCGTACATATTGCTCCGCTCCTATTTGTCTTAGTGTGATGATATCATCACATATCATAGCCTAAAGATTCCTCGATAAATGAGCTATCTAACACCGAAAGAATTTTTGAAATCGGATCAGTAGTTCCTGAGATTAGCGCGTTCAAACAAACAAAAAACTCTTCAGCTTTATAATATTAATATAACTAGCTTTCCACCCGCGGCTTCGCCCGCTTTTCTAAAACATAATAAATTATATACTAAAACCTTCCTCTTGAATCACTCTATCGATTAAAAAACCCCATCAAAATCCGTTGCGTAGTTTTAATGATTTAAGCATACATAGGGACAGAGAAAGCGACTTTGTTTTATACTATGTAGTGATTAGTATTAGTGTTAGTGAAGATTAAAAACAATATCTTTGGGCGATTTTCAAGTAAATCGATTTAGACCTAAATATAGGAAAAGGAATAACGAATAATCCTGCTAATATTATAAATGCGAAAGTTTGTGAGGATGGATGGATGTTTGTTACTCTTTCACGCAAATACTACTGAACCGATTACAATATTTGGTATGTTTGTAGCTGAAGCTTTTTAGCTAGCTTTTTTTATAGGTATGGTAAATAAAGTTATTTAGTGTTGAATGAACAAATGTTTGAGATTTGATGGAAAGTCGATTCGACCGCTCAAAATTCTAACAATAAAAAAAATATGTAAGGGAAACTTGTTTCATAACTATTTGATATAAACCCTTCCTTTATTTGATGATAATAAACATTTTTTCCATACGAATGATCCACAAAGAGCCGTGTTGCTATTTATACGGATTACTAGCGATTTAGAAAATCCTTTTGTTGAAAAAATTTCTTTTTCCTCGTGTACACGAAGAGAACTTTACGATGGGATCTATATTTTGACCCTATGAAGGGTTGGTGTAATTCATAAGTGAAAAGGTTAAAACACTAGGTATATAAAATACTTAGTATCTAATTTTAAATTATGGGGATTCAAAAATATTATCTACAATTTTTGCTAAAAATAAAAATTTTTGGGTGATTATTTTTGTCATCTTACGTAATAAAAATTGTTTAGAAAAGTTGAATAAATTGTTTTTATTTCTTAATTGTACACAATAAGTAAATCCTTCTTCTTTTACTATATAAAATACTTAGTATCGAATTTTAAATTACGGAGATACAAAAATATTATCTAAAATTATGGTAAAAATAAAAAATTTGGGTGATTCTTTGTATCATCTTACATAATAAAAATTGTATATAAAAGTTAAATATTAGAATTAATTGTTAAAATATCTTAATTGTACACAAAAAGTAAAGCCTTTTTTTACTAATATTGTACCAAAATCATGTATTGTTTCAAAAACCACTCAAAACATGTGTCAATTGAATTTTTAAACACGTTATTAATTTGATACAGCAAACGTTCAAAAATCATTTGAAATACTTGTATAACTAATAATAAATCTTCTTTTAATTCCGCGTAATTTCATAACATTTTAGTTCAAGATAAAATGTCGGTAAAAATAATACAAAATAATAAAGTTACGTCGCAGCTGTGGCCAGCTTATTCCAATACGAACCAATATATTATAATTTGCTTACAATTCTTTCAATTTTGCGCCATGATTTATAAATGAACTTTGGAATAAAAGATTCATTTACACGCTGTATTTATAAAAATTATATTTTAAAATTATGTGAAGTAAAATTTAATATCACATAGATTGACCAATCGAGCGAAAGATGGATATTAAATATTTTATAGTTTCTAAGCGATAAAAGCACTGCACCAAATTAGTTATTTTTTTCTGTATTTTTGCATATTAATATTTCACGCAATAAAGAAATATAATATTGCTGCAATCATGTTACATAGTATATTAGTGCATAAATAATTTATTAAAGATGGACTTCGTTAAAGCTATGATTAAAATGGGTTCTATGATTTATTATCATGTTTTGAAATGCTTTCTGTTAAATAATTTCAACTCTTCATTGCATGCAGACTGCAGAGCTGTTGTTTCTAAGTTACATGTTGTACCTACTACACAAATTGTAAAAAAAAGACGGGTTGCACTCCGGGAGTGCCGGCAGAAGTGAAAACTTGATTTTTAACGTTCAGCATGTTTTATATTTTGGAATGGTATCCGTCTTACGCATGGAATATAAGGGCTAAAAAAAACATCCGTCTTACGCTTTTTCGATCAGGCCACGTGTCCTGACGCGAGTTTAAGATTTTATACCCAACGCCGCTAAAGAAGTTTTAACTTCAAAAAGTCGAGTTTGAGTTAAATCATCGAGTTTTTTCAGTATATAGTAATATAGTGCAATCCAATATTTATAATTTACAGATATCCAATATTTTTATACTAACTTAACATTAATATCCTACCCGCTTATCGCTTCCTCTTCTGCCTTGTACTACACTGTGACGTCACGTCACTCATAAGGAGAGATCCTCGCATAAAATGTGCATTAGCGCGAACAAATAAATGCTCTTATCCTTGCTTGAGATTTGTGGATGGAGCTCAGTATAAATCTCCGTTTGTTTTAAAGTCAGCTTATTTATTCGCGGTGTTTATTTTAGAAGTTCTGTTTAGTTTTATGGATTACTAGCGGTCCGCCCCGGCTTCGCCCGTGGTACATGTGAAAAATAGATGTTGGCCGATTCTCAGACTTACCCGATATGCACAGAAAATTTCATGAGAATCGGTCCACCCGTTTCGGAGGAGTATGCAGACTAACATTGTGACACGAGAATTTTATATATAAGATGTAGTTTTATAGCTGTTTGTGGATACAGTGCTTAACTTGAACTAAATAGTGTAGATAATTATTATGCAGAAATTATTTCTATGACATGCACATTATTTTTATTGTGATAAAAAAAATATTCTTTTTTCACATTTAGTATGAAAGAAAAATATGTTTTATTTGATGATTCATGGCAATTATTTTGAAATTTTAAAATAAGTTTAATAATTTTAGTTAGTTTATTAAAGGAAATTGTAGACGAGAAAATTGTATTGAGTTCGAATGAAACTGCCAGTAAAGATAATTTATTTATTTTCTTTTCGTACAAGTAAATGATCAGTATTTGTTTCCAGAAAGACTAGACCACATTATACGCCCAACCTCTAGAAATGCTGACGCATCTAAGGCCTGGACCTTCACATTGTTATAATGTCTTTAATAGAACAGATTTACACGACTATTTTATGTGGAATAATGGATTCCATTTGACCTTTCACGTTCTAAAGCTTTTAGGCGACCTTTCAAATTTATCCGCCTTACCTAGGCATGTTTCAGCTCGTTACTTTCATAAAATTATTTGATATAAAGATTCGGAAGGGTATTTACACTGTAATAAAATACTGTCTGTTAGATATTGTAATTTGTAACCGACTCGAGAAAGAAGATTCTTTAAAAATTTTCTTTGTCGATTCAGGACAAGGTCTTATACAAAAGGCGTTTCTATTTTTAATAATTCTGTTTGAATCCATCTTCATAGTAGCTTCCACTTCACTTCAGAGTATAGAACAGCTTTTATTAAATACATTAAGTAGGTTGCGCATACATTGGCTACAATGGCGGAAGAAATCTTAGGCACAGCATACTCGAAAATTGTAATACGCTAAAATTGTAATTTATTTTATTCTTATCTTCTTTTAAAGTGAAACTTTTATTACATCGTCTCAAACTTTTTGGTCTGTGTAGCGCATGTCGCGTACGTATCGCGGCTGCCGAGTAGGTATACCTACTCGGCAGTCGACCGTCACGCGACATGCGCTACACAAAGCAGTGTTCGGAACCGTTCTAACAGTTTCACTTTTACCGTGGTTTCATAAAACCACACAACATTTTTATTCTTATCTTCTTTTTCTTTTTCCCACTAACAAGAAAAACACGTGCAGTAAAAATACTTCTATTGCATTTCGCAATCACTACATCGGTATGCGCACTATTTAATTATTTCCAGTATTTATCTAAAAACACAAACCGGGATTCATCTCATACCTGAGCTGGCTGCTTAATTGGAATTTGCATATAATTGCATCAAGTGAATGTTAAAGCAAGATATTTTCGTCTGATATAGCACTGCATTGTGCAGAGCTATTTGTAATCAAAGCGTAAACAGCAAGAATGCCTTCCCATTTCTTTATAGCTTTTTAGGTTCAGATTTAAAACGATTTCTAAAAATGAAAGAGAAGTCCCATCTCCCTAGTGGGTTAAGGGGTAGATGCATTATTCATCCATCTATTTTACTGATCGATTTTCTTTAAGGACAAGTACCTACTACTTGACACAGAAGGGTGATCACCTGAACAGCCTTCTGTGTCCTGCCAGAACGGCACATTTTTTTTTCTTTGTCTGCACCGGGAATCGAACTCAGGTCAAAAAGGAGGAGGTTCTCAATTCGACTGTATTTTTTGGCTTGGTAACAGAATTTTTGACTGGGAGAACCGATTTTGCTAATTCTTTTTGTATTTGAAAGCTGGCCTGCCAAATGCCATTTAAATTTGGTTCAGTTCTGAAAACTTGAAGGCGGTTTTTACTTTTTTGTTATAGAAAAATTATTTAGACTATATTGAAATTCTCGTTTCAGCTCGAATTGAGTTATTCAGAAAGTGATAAGGGGTTAGATGACGCATCAATACTTTTTACAGACAAAGGCTATATTTTAAATAAAGGGATCGTGATCTGCTGCCTAAAAAGGTCTTCAATAAAAAAGAGAAAACTATTGGCTTTACAATATACATACTATTATTGTAAAATATTTGTATGAACGTAGAATTCTTAAAATCTGGTATTCTGCCAGAACCACTTCGGTAGAGTGCTCCAAATAATATTACATGCCTCTTTACCAATGTAAATTGTGTAATTTCTTATTTTAAGCCAATTGAAAAGATTTTCATCCGCATTTATCTGGAACAATATTAAAATTTATAATACTTAAATTTTCATATTAAAAATAACTTAAGCCCTAAACTTCTTAGTTACATGTTTTATGGATGTATGAAGGTATGAACCTAACCTAACCTCACCTAAACTAACCGTTAAATTAATTATACATCGCTTACAACAAAACCTTCTATAGTTTTTGTTTCAACCCAAATATTAATTTTCTATTAAACACCCGCACATATAAATAAGGCAATCGTAACGAAAAAAAAAAAAAAACGTGTGGCACTCGGGGACTGCCGCGGGAAAGCTATTGCATGCTATGCCTTCAAGCCGTGTGACTTGAAGGCATAGCATGTGCCCGTCAGAGTGGGGAGCGTGAGGTTTTTTCGTTACGGAATTTCTGGATTCGGTCCCCGCGCTCAAGGCCCGCGATAGAAGCTATACAATAGCTTAAATTAAAATCATACCCGCGTGTTTCATAACTATAAATAAATAAGCCTTTATTCAAACTAAATCAATGTATTTAACGAATCCCAAACTTGAGACAGTTCCAAAATTTAATTACGTATTATCCAACTTTTGCGATGAAAACAATTCTACAAGCCTTTGCTTAATATAGGGTTAACTAGGTAGCCGTGGTTTAAAGATCCCTACATTGGCATTTGACCTTTTGTTAGGGCAGAACTGACCCTGGTGTTAGTGTTAAGATTCATGCGATTTTATAGAGGACAGGTTTTTTGGCGTTATTCTTACAAACTTAATAATTAATATGTAAAATGCTTACCCAAATTTAATTCGAGGTTATTAAAAAGAACAACATTGTGATGAAATAAGACTTATTATTATTAAGAAGTTAAAACTGCAACTAAACTAGGTAGTGAAATTGTAAGCAGGTTAGTGCTAAAAGACGTAATTTTTCAGCATATTCTGGACAATATGCAGCACTGATTTTCAATAGCACCAACATTTTATTATTAAGAAATATTTTAACATTGAATTTTATATGACATAGCTGAATTTTTTACATTAAAATTTAAATAGTAAGGTACTAGTATACTATTCGTATATTATTGTATTGTATCTTTTTCTTGTCTATATTCACCCAACAAATACATAATATTAAGATTTTCAAAATCGCTCTCCCTCTTCACTTGGGAAATACAAAGGTCCAAAGTCCAGTTGACATCGTCCATTGGAAGGTTAATTCAGTTCGGTTGAACAACTTTATTCACTGAGTGGTAGTTTTGAATCGATGCCTCCCTAATCGTCTGGAACGCCTGATTTTCGGATTTAATTAAGTTCGTTAAATAGTTCGCTTATTGTTTACATTTGTGTTCTTTGTTGATGCCATTACTAATGATGTGAGAACATTAGAGTACACATGGTTCTGCTAAGCATTAATAATTTGTTCTTCATAAAATTCGTAATTTGTTAAAAGTATAAGAATTCCTTGATAAAAGACTTCACGTCGTGTTTATGAAAGGCATAAACATTGTTAGCTATGTTTTTAGTTTTTTTGATTAAATAGTTTAATTGTTTGAAATGATATACAACGCAACGTTTTCATTATCGATTCAGTGTTAAAAGTGTAAAAACTTACGCTTTAAAAAACTTACTTTCTAACCTTTTTTTAATAACAGAACTTTACTTTGCGTGATCGCCTCCTTGGTACAGTGGTTGACGCGTGAGCGTAGAACCCAAGGGTTCGATTCCCGGTGGAGACGAAAAAAAAAATGTCTCGATCTGGCAGGACACAGAAAGCTGATCACCTACTTGTCCCTAAAGAAAATCGATCAGTGAAACAGATGTATGCATAATGCATCCCTTACCCCACTTGGGGACATGGGACTTCACTATACTATACTTTGCATACAATGTCTGCACAACAAAAAAAAAATTACAAATTATAGATATCAGTAACTAGCAGTCCGCCCCGGCTTCGCCCGTGGTGCGTATTTACGTTTTCTCTACGTAAGAACCATCCTCGTACTTCAAGGAATTTAATAAAAAAAGAATTAACGAAATCGGTTCAGCCGTTCTCAAGTTATGCGCTTACCAACACATTTTGGGATTCATTTTTATATTATAGACTAACGATAACTATACTAGTACTTTAACTTCAACTCTTTTAATTAACCAAACCCGCTCGGGTATTCATTCTATCTTCCCAAGATTTCATCAAAAGCCAAAGTAACAAGATGACGATTCATCATTTGTCGTAATATACTTGAAAGGCTTCTATCGCCTCTAATGTCTTAAATCTTAATCTTATCTCAATTACCCGGAATGAACCTTATTACTTAGATGTTAAGATCATTTTCCTCTGACGATAAAGATGAGATTTTTCGGGATCAATCATTAGAACTTCTGGGCAAGTTTGTAATGACATTACATTCGTATCCTGACAACGAAGTCAGCGCTTTTTGATTGAACACATTACTGGGAAAACCCGTTTGTCTGCAAAATAGTTATATTTAAATTCCAATGCCAATATATATATCTGAATATTTTGACAGCAATTATACAGCGTGTACCTATGAAAAAATTCATAAATTTTTAAACTACGCTATAATTAACATTTTGATTAAGAATATTATGATAAAGATGTTATATTAGATGTTTAATTGAAGTTAACATAAATAAGAAGGTATATAATGTTTTATAGATACGTAGATACAAAAAAAAATACGTGTGGCACTCGAGGACTGCAGCGGTAAAGCAGGGGGGGGTGTTAGGTGGTCGCGGAAGAATTCTAACAAATACTCGCGGCCCCATCATTAAAGCGGCTCGACGGAACACTGTGGGGTTTTAGTCGGTAAGAATCCGACATAACCCACGGCTCCTTCCCCAGGGGCCGTGGGTATCTTTGGAAGATTTCCCCACTAAAAAAAAAGAAAAGGGGGGTGTTAGGTTTTTTCGTTACGGAATTTTTACATTCGGTCGCCGCGCTCAAAATCTGAGATAAAAGCTATGCAATAGCTAAAAACGTATTTTTAATGAAATATACGATTCATTACTTATAATAGTAACCGAATGTTTATAAAGGATAAAATTTAAGATCACAAATATATATTTTATTCTCAAAGTGGGACACAAACTTAAGTTTCTGCTCTACTTCCAAATTTAGGACAATCTGTATTATCTATTTTCATAGCCTATTACAATGTTAGTTTTATGAATATAGTTCTGCAGTGTAAGTTAAACAGACCCATCACCTAAGTAAAGATAGTAACTTAGTATATTTAGCAGAGATTCCAACTTGTTGGTTCAGGCCTTGTCAGAAATTATGTGGCCAAATAATATGATTTGACATCGTGAATGTAGATAGGTGTTCAAATTGATTTGTTAGAATAATTTAAAGTCATTGTTAGTAAGGGCTTTGCAGAATTGTATAATTGCCTCATCGTTAAGTAATTTAAGTCCTTCTCAAAATGTATATTATACTAACTTCGTAATATTTAAAAAGCAGTTTCAGAAGAACCATTTTGGAGGCTATGAAAAATGAACATAGTATTGTTATATTGTTAAAATGAGGTTTTGATTTATTAATACGTAAAACTTTAAATTAGTATAAAAATGTTATATTTTGGAACTCTCATTAGTCGACTAATAAAATAAAACAGTATTTAATGTCTATTGACAACCCTAATTAACTGTCATGTCATAGAAAATCTGCGAAATAACCGGGTCTAGAGGGCAGAGTGCACAAAACCTCGTTACGTGTGTATAGTTAACGTGTCGCTAACGATGTGAGCGCTTTGTGTAGGGTTACCACCTGTTGTTTTTTTGTGGAATATAATATATTTATTTATTTTTACTTTTGTGTTACAGGATGTTGGTGAATATTGAGAGCTGTGATGTGCATTTGATACACATTAAGCTTCGGGTCATAATTCCTGATGAAATCGATGTAAATGTACTTGGACTGGTAGACAACAAGTAAATAAAAATTTGAGTTGTTTTATTTTAAATTTAAGCAAAATGCAAACCTATAAGCATGCCATAAATATTTAAAATATTATAATATAATTTAATTTAATATATTATATTAAAAATGTAAAGCACTATTTACGTATATTTATACAAAATAAATTATTGTTCGTTAGTCTCGCTAAATCTCGAAAACTGCGACAGCCGATTTAGATTTTGAAATGTTTTTAGTAATCCAGGGAAGGTTAAACAAAGAAAAACATAGAACGTAATGGGTGATACGGAGTCCACTGGGACCTCTAGTCAAACATAATTAATATCTAAAGTGTTTTTCATACAATCGTTTTATCGCAGTCTCAAAGCACCTCGTGAACAACATGGCCACCCGATGTTGTCAGAAGCGCACTGCACTTTTTACTCAGCTAATGAATCACAGGAAGGCACAGCACATAAATTTGCGCTCATTATGCTTCAGCTTTTAACGCCAACTAAAGCGCCATCTAGCGACGTGACACCGTTTCTTATTCAGCTCGAATTAGTTTAGAAATCGTATGTGTTTTTTTTGTTTAATGTTTTCTTTAGTTGATAAGACTTTACTCTCGTTAGGTATATATTTATACCTAAAACGCTTAGGCTCTAGGCTAGTAAGTGTCATAACACAAAATTAAAAGTCTTTAACACATGTATGAATTATGATAGCAATTAAACATGGGTTTAAAATATTAACCTCTATTATAGAAAAACTATGGCAATAATACGTTTAGAAAATGTTCTAATTCCCACACTGCAACTTCAATCGAATAAAAATAGAAATGCAAAACAAACGCAACAATGTTTAAATCCAGTATGATCAGCCCCCCTAGACAAGTGGCTTTCTATAATTAGCGTAAAGTTCAATAGAATAGATTATGAATGTATGAGATTGACGTTTGATTACGACGACGACGACGATTGATTACGTCAATCTCATACATTCATAATCTATTCTATTGAACTTTACGCTAATAGAAAGCCACTTGTCTAGGGGGGCTGAATAGTGTGTGAATAACTCGATAAACAAAGTTTAATAGTTTGATCCTACAATAACCGGCCGTAGTATCACCGGATATCCTCACTTCAAAACGGACGTAATAGCGAAAACTCTTTGTTTTTAAACTTATAGCATTATACACCAGGGGCTCTGTGACTACAGGACATTATGAGCCTTAACTTCTGGCAGTAGAGTTGAAACTTCATTACTTTATGCATGTGTAGAATTTGGGATGAAATTTAAGTAACGTTTTAGTAAGGGGTCAGTTCTTAAAAGGTTATTTTTATGTGTAAGCTAGCTTAAAGCTAGTAAGCCACTATTCTATTCAAGTGATGGTTGTATATTTTTTTATGAAATGAAAACGGTGTTTTACTATAAGTTATATTTGGACTGAATTTTTACTATGTGATTATCTTAATATATATAAATCTCGTGTCACAATGTTTGTCCTCAATGGACTCCTAAACCACTTAACCGATTATAATAAAATTCGCACACCATGTGCAGTTCGATCCAACTTAATGAGAGATAGGATAGTTTAAACATGTTGGTACCACGGGCGAAGCCGGGGCGGACCACTAGTAAATTATAGATACTGATACATATAGCTGATGAGATAAAGTAAATTTGAAGGCATTCCAAGTAATTTAATTATCTGTCTATTTGGGCTTAAGTCGGGGATATTTTTAGAACACAATATAATTATCCAACGGGTTTAATATGAGACGAAATAAATAACTAAAACCTGAAGAACTTTAGACGTAGGTAATGAGATAGTTGTTAAAATTTTATATTTGTACTAGCTATGCCCCGCGGTTTAACCCGCAGTGCTCCACTCCTGTTGGTTTAGACCAGCGTGATGTTATAATATAGCCTATAGCCTTCCGATAATATGGGCTATCTAACACTGAAATGTTTTTCAATTCGGACCATTAGTTCTAGCAAGCAAACAAACTCTTCAGCTTTGTAATATTCCATAATATTATAATATTCGTTTGGTTTAATCTAATATCTAATTCTAATATCTATATATATAATAAAACTAAGTCGATAAAATGTGCGTGCCGATAAAACTTAAAAAGGAGTCCCGACACGATAAAGGGACTTATGTGGTGTGATAGCCCTTTGTCCCCCCTCGAACAAGAAAGTACCCGTTTTAATCTAAAGGGCATGTTTTTAAAGATATAAGGGACTTTCCGACCATTCAACTTGGAAATTAAGTGCAGTGGCGCCATCTGTTATCGAATATTTGAACTTCGGAGACTATACACAATAGTCATAGTGTATTATTGTTGTGAGCCATTGCAGCATGTGTAGTAGTGGCGCGAAATAGAAAATTCCAATTTCAATAAAATCTTAAATTTAAATTTTGTGTATTTAGACGTCATTATTTAACGTATATTTTGGAGTTAAAGCGACATAATTTTAGTTATCCAAATTAGTTCTCAAAATATTTAAAAATTTAGGTTTTTAAATTTCGTGCCTTTACTTCATACGCTACTGCTACAGAAGCTAGAAAGTTCCCGTTTTAATCTAAAGGGCGTGTTTCTAAAGATATAAGGAACTTTCCAACCCTACATAGGGGCGCCATCTGTTATCGAATATTTAAACTTCATTCAGGACAACGATTGTTTGGGTTGAATTTCCAAAAGCGTTGCGAGCAATTGTAGCATGTGTAGTAGTGACATGAAATTTAAAATTCCAATTTCAATAAAGTCTTAAATTTAATTTGTTGCTATAATAAAGTTATTAAATTTTGTGTATTTATACGTCATTAGCTAACTTATATTTTGGAGTTAAAGCGACATAAAATTAGTTATCCAAATTAGTTCTCAAAACATTAAAAAATTAAGGTTTTTAAATTTTGCGCTTTTACTACAAATGCTACCGCTATAGAACCTTTTACTTTTATTATGGCGGACGATAATGACCAGAATACTCTAGAAGGTGTGAGAGAGGAAATATTTTCAAATTTTCTCGAATATTCTAGAGCCTAGCTCTCTGAAGTGTCTCTGAATATATAAGAGCCCGGTGTCGCTCACCAGAGTTAGTTTAATTTGAACAGCGAAAAACTTCCCCACTGAATTTCTAAACTCTTTACAAGTACCAGGAATGCCATTACACTGCCTTCGTCTGAAAATTGGAACTCCAATCATACTACTCAGAAATCTCAACTCCCCAAAATTATGTAATGGAACTAGAATGATCGTAAAACAGCTATCGAATAATATCATTGAAGCTGAACTTATTTCTGGGAAGACCAAAGGACAGACAGTATTTATACCTAGAATACCTCTGATCTCTTCGGAATTGCCATTTCAATTTAAAAGACTGCAGTTTCCAATAAAATTAGCCTTTAGTTTTACAATTAACAAAGCGCAAGGACAAACTTTAAAATAATGTTGTGGCATTAACCTCAAAGAATCCTGCTTCTCTCACGGTCAGCTATATGTAGCTTGCTCAAGAGTAGGAAATCAGAAAAAATTATGTATATATTATACTCCGGACAATAAAATGAAAAATGTTGTTTATAAACAAGTATTGTAAATAATGAGAAAATGTTTTGAATAAACTTTTTTTTTACTTTTTACGTCATAGTTTATTTTTTTACTTCGACTCTACCACGTCATCTCATATCAACTCCCGGGCGAAGCCGGGTTTTTTAGCTAGTAATATAAATAAATACTGTTAAAAATATATGTCGTTATTATTTATAGACCATGATTTTTAGTTTTTTTTATTTCGAAAAATCCTGAATATACAAACCAGTGTGGTCACCTACAGAAAGAGACAAAAAACAACACTGACGTCATTCAAGGTTATATTTTCTTGTGACAAGTTAATGGTCATAGTGCAATCTCCAGTGTATTAGATATAAGCTTCTTGGTTTATTGCCATATTTAAAAATAAATGTCTTTGACAGACAGAAGCGTAGACAGAAAATCCAATAGACACCGGCAATGCGTGTCGCAGAAAGAGATAAAAAAGAATACGTCACAATATTTAGGGTTACCATGTGAGGGAAAATTTACCCCGCAATTTGTAAGATACAAATCTCTCAATATCATTATTCACATAACATAAGTGGATAATAATGAGATATCCACATTACATACTTACATGTTTATACTAATACTAGCATTCCGCCTGCGGCTTCGCCCGCGTTTTCAAAAAAAAACCCGCATAGTTCCCGTTCCCGTGGGATTTCCGGGATAAAACCTAGCCTATGTCACTCAGAAATGATGTAGCTTTCCAACAGTGAAAGAATTTTTCAAATCCGCCAAGTAGTTTCGGAGCCTATTCAATTCATACAAACAAACAAACAAACAAAAAATCAAACCTTTCCTCTTTATAATATTTGTATAGATTATAAAGAGGAAATGTTTGTAATTATGTATGTAAGTATAGGTTTTCACGCATAAACCACTGGACCGATTTCAAAAATTCTTTCACCATTAGAAAGCTGCATCTTCACTGAGCAACATAGGCTATATTGCATTTTCAAAAAATTAGAGATCCTTACCAAAAATGCAATAATGTATCCTTAATAAAAATTCTGTCATCGCGTGCGCTGCGGAATCTTTTGAAAATAGAACAAATAAATGTTCTACGGTATTATAGAATGGACCAATATCTACAAGAAAGTCCGCGATATTCCATTCAAAAGATATAACGAATTTTTAAAAGTGTCAATTTACAGAAAATAGTAGGTATACTGTTTAATACAATGAGGAGGCGTAGTGCGGGACGGGGTGAAGGTGAGGAGGGAAGGGATATTCGCAGGAACTACTTTGATTCCGATTTGAAAAATTCTTTCAGTGTTAGATAGCCCATTGATCGAGGAAGGCTATAGTAGGCTATATTGTACCATAACACTTAGACCAAAAGAAGTGGAGCCACGCGGGTGAAACCGCGAAGCGCAGCTAGTATATTATAAAGGCGAAAGTTTGTAAGGATGTATGGATGTATGGATG
>CAJQZN010032234.1:9383-19622 GCA_907164685.1 Colias eurytheme | reverse complement strand
TTAACCCTAGAACACTAACCTTATTTTTCACCGTTTAATACTAACCTTCGTCGCTTCGACTACGCTTTTTATTGGAGGGGATTAAGGGGTTTAATTAAAACAATATATTTGTAGTTATGTTTTTATTTTAAGGACAATGTATTAATCTACATATAAAAATATTAAAATACTTATATTACCATATTTTTTATTCAAACAGTCATCAAAATGAAATCATAGTTTACATGCTTTATGAAAGTTCTTAAAATTTTTGAAAAATTCGTACACATAATATATACCACTAAATTGCTCGAAATAAACTTTTAATTGTAAAAATAATATCTGAAAAATTAATAAAAAATATAATTTTGATAATAGCTTAGGATCTAAAACATTTGTGACACACATCAAGTCTGTGTTCCGCACACAACGATATTTTGCACTTAGTGCACCTATTTTTAGTCTACCTTTGCTTTACGGTGGGACATATAGCATATTTATGTTTCTTTTATTTTACTGTGGAGGGACATAAGCATCATTACTTTGCTCAGTCTCATTTATAACATTCATTTTACTTCTTTCTGGCATGTTTAAAATTTATGTGATTGAGTCCCGCAGAGTATCAGTAATGTCATCAGTAATTATACCTGAAAAACATGGAAGAGGATCTAAAATATCTTGAAAAAACCGTACAGGCCCTCGTGTTATGTTTCTATGTTCCTTGAAGGCCTTCTGCTTTGTGACCTTGACTATTGTGGTGACCATATGTGTTTATCTTTCCCAAGAAGAATGGTACGTGATGGTCTTATAATCAAATCACTTGGGTCAGCTGAAGTGCTACGTTATTCGTCTTCAATGTCACGTGGGCAGATGTATTACTACATGCCTCATAATCTTGATCTGGAAATTTCTCTTTATTTACAATAGAAACTAAATCATCACCCACTCCATTTCATGCCTCATCAGCCTCAAAATGGTCTTCAGGCTCTCTCGCAGATGAATTTTCCTCATCGCTTTCGACTTCTAATAATAACACATGAATCGTATCTAAAAAATAAAATAATAGGCACCATTATAAAAGATAAAATAACGTAATTTTAACTTAACTAAATAGTACGAAAAGTTACGTTAATACTAATCTTCGTCGACGTGACGAGCCATGGTTGCTGGTACAGCGCGTGTGGACCTTCCACACACAAAGCACTACCGTCCATCGCAAGAGCAATGGGTCGGCTGAGATTAGCTGAAGTTAGAAAACCATACGGTCGCGCGCGTAAAAGTTATAGCGATTTTTTTGGTGACGCGTCGTCGAATCGACGAAGGGTAGTAATCTAGGGTTTAGATGGAAGATTGAGTACCTTATAGACTACAGGCCAAGGACAGGAGACAAGGGGAAAAAATCTCTACCTGTACTTTCGAATTCTCATCTGCACTCAGGTGGACAGCTTACAAGTGACGGCATAGTGCTGAATCTTATTATTTTATGCTCTTATATCGTTCTAGATAGGTCACCTGGTTGTTCAAATGACCCATAGATTTTTCAACATGGGCCTGTAGTCTATTAATGCAATAGTTGGTTGATAAGACATTGCCTAAAAATGTGACCAATGGTAGATCATGTCTCTACCACGTAAAAGTAACTTATAATAACTGCTATTTACTCCTACAATATGATATTGACAATCGACTTGGTGGTTAGATCTTAAATTTTGTACAAAAAAGGGTCTTAGCAAAGAGAGAGTCGTTAAGAAATAGAAAATAATTTATCAAATATCTACTACGACTATCATTTAACAAATTTCTTAGTTTGTGTCAAGTTAATAAGAAAAATATTGAACACTTACAAAATACGATTACCCATACCACATTCATAACACTCTATAAAACTATATAAAAACTCACCCTCTTTCGCATTCCGAAACTTCTTAAACAGTTTCAATAAGAAAAAATCGCCTCGTCAGCTCGATCGAGGGGTTACCACGTCTAATATAGCAGTATTACTTCCAGTGTAGGAAAGGGATGGCGCAATAGGACCTGTATAGCGCTGTCACTTTCCCACCCTGGAAGTAATACTGCTTTAAGACGTAGTACGGTGGCTGATCTCGAAAGTTCTAAAGTGTTTCAATCTATCATATCAGTAAGTCGAAGTTATCGGTTGGCAACTTGCTATATTCAAAAAAGGTTTAGCAAATAAAATTTCACCTCACGACTACACTGTCGAACTTTCTTGTACTTTCTTTGGGAACATCTGGTAAAGACTTGGTTGGACTTGAAATGGGTGCAATGTTATTTAATCTATATATATTATATTATTATATTATGTGTATCAATACGCTGTGGTTCGTCTGGTATGTATGTTTTTGTTTCTTTTACGTATCCTGTTGGTGCCATAGATTACTAAATAGTAAATACTAACTAATGATGTGTAGGTACCAACATCGTTGTTATTTTGTAATGCAGATTTGTCGAATGTCTTATTCCGAAACGTGCAATAGATTGCAGGTGAGATTTGACGTAGAATATGCAATAATGCACCAAGTGAAGAAAATATTAAATATTTGGCAGTGTTTTATTTTGTAACTAGTGTATGCTCCTGCTCCTTTCACGTATCATAATAGGGTAAATATAACTAGTGTGTTATATCCTTGTCTATTGAAATAAAGAATAACCGGGAAGTAGTTAAGAACATAACTAAGCATGCATCTATTTGTGCTTCTTTGAAAAGAATATAACTAAACTTATTTAAGTAGAGCTATAATATTTATTAACACGATGTGAAATAATATCTTATATATAAAATTCTCGTGTCACAATGTTAGTCTGCATACTCCTCCGAAACGGGTGGACCGATTCTCATGAAATTTTCTGTGCATATCGGGTAAGTCTGAGAATCGGCCAACATCTATTTTTCATATGTACCACGGGCGAAGCTGGGGCGGACCGCTAGTATTTTATAAAATTAAATGTTGCAATAATACCATAACTGTAGTTATTTTTTTGTAGTTCTTACGTAGTTGCTTAGAATCAGCAGCATTTATCTTTTACTAGCTTTCCGCCCGCGGCTTCGCCCGCGCAGACAAAGAAAAACCCGCATAGTTCCCCTTCCCGTGGGATTTCCGGGATAAAACCTATCCTATGTCCCGGGGTAAAAAGTAGCCTATGTCCTTTCTCGGGTATCTAAATATCTCTATACCAAATTTTATGCAAATTGGTTTGAGTAACAGACAGACAGACAGAGTTACTTTCGCATTTATAATATTAGTATGGATTTATATCTTTAACTATTGAAATAAAATAAACCATTAAATATTCCAGTACAAGCTATTATAGCTATAACGACTTTCTCAAAACATTTACACACATACAAACAATTTTTTTCTTTAAAATGCTTTTGTTGATTTATTAAAGTCAGGCCTACCCGTTCCTATTTTTTGTAAATTCGTTGGAACATGAATTTAGCTCAGAGATTTAGCACTTATCACCAAAGTAATAAAGGTTATAATTGCGTGTATGTTAATAGCAAAACCAATTTTTTGTTAAGCAAAAACTTAGCTCCTGGCAGGTAGTTCCCAGAATATACGAATCTTTTCTTAGAATTCTCGTGGTTGTTTTTACTATTATTAAATAATTTTTAGATGTAATAAATAGTGGCTTATAGGTAATTCATACTAATTTTATTAATATCGCCTCTATCTATGTAATTTCGTAGCGAAAACCTAATTGAAACTACATCAATAATTACTTACAGATGAAGATATAGTATTTTTAATACAAAAATTAGATAAGTAAATGAAAATTTCTAGCAGTTTACAGCAATAAAACGGATTATCTTACACTTACTCCATTTTTAGCTGATAATTTTGATGGCATGTATGAGCTACTTACTTTCTTTAAATAAGACAAATAAATATTTAATCTTTAGTCTATAGTCTATACTAATACTAATCTATACTAATATTATAAAGCTGAAGAGTTTGCTTGTTTGTTTGAACGCGCTAATCTCAGGAACTACTGATCCGATTTGAAAAATACTTTCGGTGTTAAATAGCCCATTTATCGAGGAAGGCTATAGTCTATATTATATCATCACGCTAAGACCAACAGGATCGCAGCAATGCGGGTAAACCGCGGGACATAGGTAGTATAAAATATTTCTTCAAACTTCTATCTAAATCTACAATGAAAAACAAATATTATCTCTGGTATAATCTATAGATCGTTATTAAATAACCACCATGGAGTCCATGTCAGTCATTTTTCTTGGGAACTGCTTGAATGACCGAGATGATTGAAAATAATATCCTTTCATGTATTGTTGAACAAATTGAAATATTCGTTTCTAAGAATTAATGATGTACTTTTTGGTTACATAATACTGTATCAGATTATTCTAATATTTAGTGTGACTTTGTATGAAGTATTATCTCGAACTAGTGAATCGATTTTGATTGTACTTTCGACAAGTTATTGAGATTTTAAGATTGTTTGTAGTAATCTCAAGAACTACAGTGAATCGATTTTGAGTTGTTTTTAAACATTAGATAGATTCATTGTTTGTGAGGCACCCAAAAATGAACATACATAGGTAATTATATTATATTATGTATTGATATAGTCTGAAATACCAAATGGCTGACCAAATAAACTTTGTAACTTTAGGTATTCTTTTACTTCTAAATGAGAAAAAAATGCATTTAGGTATATCCCGGTTACGTTCGGGGCAAATAACTAAAAAAACATACTTTTTTAACCTCATTAGCCTTAGCATAACTTTTGTATTCATTTTCCCTTGGAATGGAACCCTGAACCTTATTCGAAACTTTAATCACTATACAAAGAGGTCATCTATTATATTTTGGCACGTGTGCAATATTAAGGTCATTCACTCATGAAGGGGTCCATTGAAATATATTTGAATAGAAACCTTAAATGCAACTTTGTTCCCAAATAGGTCAAAGTACGAATGCTCACAAAGGGTTATGTTATATACGACATGGTTTGGGAACGTGTTTTGGCGGCCATATTGGTTTCGTGGTTAGTAGAGGAAACGCAGAGTTCGAATTTAAATTTGAAAAAAAAATATGCAATATTTATTTTTAATTTTTCGTTGATTACTGGTGTGGTATTACCGTATTTAAAAAGCGTTTTTTCCAAATAGTTTCAAATACATAGCCATATTTCAATTTTTATAATATATTCGTTACGTAGCTGTAGTAACAACAAAGTTTGTTAAATATGCTTTCATTTGATATAAGTCATATTTTCCAAATATGTTAAGAACATTAAAATAATTGAGGTTAAACTAAAAATATATGGGGTGTGCGATTTTTTTGCACCCGAGTGTATTAAGTAAGTAATCTGTGCTATAATTTAATAATAAAAAGAAATCTCTTATGTACCTATTTTAGTTCAAATACTTATAAGAGCTTTTCACCGGCAGCTTTGATCACAAGTATGACTATTCTTATAAAATTTCTATTATTTCCAATAGACAGTAATTTATATTCCTTGTTTTACTTAGCGAGTAAGTAACCTAACCTATCTGTATTTAGTTGGAAACGGCTCAACCATTTTGGATACACAACAACACCCATTAATAGAGATGTTAGTACAATACATATTTAACACTATAGAGCTCTGAAAAGTTTTTTACATTGCTGGGTATGAATAAAAAAATAACTAAGTATTGTATACAAGCCAGACTATTCAAAGAGAAGTGCATGAAATACTTTTATGAGCATTAATTCAGACAAATAGAATTACAGGTAGACGGATTTATAAACAGTTCATTCAATTTAGAACCTTATTACCTTGTAATAGATATTACGAAAATTACTATTCACTATGCAGTGATTTTTTATGGTAATTTGACTAGCCATTACATTTGGATTTGCTCCTGTGGAGAGATACTTGCAAGGTTTCTGTTAATAAACTAGTTATAGCCCACGACTTTGCTCATGTGGCATTCACACTATTACATCTATTTGTGTACCAAATTTCGTACAGATCCGATCAGCTGATTTTGAATAAAGGCTACCATAACATGTACATGTACTTTCACGTCTAAATTGTTATAGGTAATTATATGGTATTCACTGTTTGAGAACTCTACAAAACTTTTTAAGCTTTTTCAGTTATGGTAAAAAATAAAAATTCACTCGTATGAATAATGTTAACTAATCGTAAACTATTAATGTAGATAGTACCAATTGTTTTAGCTTTTAAAAGTGAATAAATGTTGATCAAGTACATAAATATTTTATTTGAACGATATGAATCTTCATATTTTTAATCAGACAAACATTAAAAAAAGTGTTTTCACGTACCTACTTATTTGCAAAAACTCTACTTCAATCTCATTAACTCATTTATTTCTAATTATTTAACTAAATATAGGAAATAACAACACATTTATACATACATAGCATCGAAATTTATTCATACAAGTGCACATAAAAATAATAATGCCAAAAACTAAAAAAAATACATAGTATAGCGTACGCCGTACACCAACTGTACAAATCGTACTAACACTATTTCGTACTTGCAAACTGAATTGAAA
Source organism: Colias eurytheme (assembly GCA_907164685.1). Lineage (NCBI taxonomy): Eukaryota > Metazoa > Arthropoda > Insecta > Lepidoptera > Pieridae > Colias > Colias eurytheme. The sequence continues at coordinate 13,081 of CAJQZN010032234.1, read as the reverse complement.
ACCCTTACCTCAATTCCTTAAAGTCGGTTAAAATTTATCGTCTAACATCCCGATCTACTCGTTCCGACAAAAAACCACCTCTACCGACCTTGAAGTCATGTGGGCGAACAGCTGATGTTACCTGATACGTACGCGTGTGTGTGCGTGCGTGCGTGCGTGTGCGTGCGTGTGTGTGCGCGCGTGTGTGTGTGTGTGTGTGTACGCATTGTGAAGGTTGAATAATTACCGTGCTTTGAAAACTATTCCTGGAAGAAATTAAATCAAAATCGACCATTTGTTAATGCTAGTGGACTTATTTTGAGTTGTCATAATACTAAAATATAATTATTGTGATTGTATGTAAATAATTCTAAAGTGATTTCTTCGGAAAGCTAAGTTATAGTATATAATAATAGCCAATAGGCAATAATTAAACATCGTAATAACCCAGTATCTTAAGTAATAAGTTTTACAAGAGGAGAAACATAATTGTATATACGCTTATTTCAGGAAAGCATCATACATGGGAGCACAGCTGAGAATTAAAAATAAAACAAAAATATGGATAAAAAGTTTTACTATAATACTGAAAATATGTTCTAGTTCGTTTTTATGAATTACCTACTTACAGTTAACAGTAGTTAATTCATGGTTCAATTATCAGTTTTATTACCAATTATATATAAACTAATTTAAATAAATATAAGATATTATAAGCTTTATGCTTTTCTTGCTGTTTATAAAATTCTACTGATAATTTAAAACAAATTTAATGGTCCTAAGGGACTTTATATTACGCATACCAACGAAAATATGATATTCATGTTCATTTGTAGTGTAATATAAGTAAAATATGTTGTTATATTTCAGATTTTCAAAGACGGTTAATACAAATTAGGGATGTAACGATACCGATACCGATACCGATATATCGGCCGATATATCGGCAAGCCGATATATCGGTATCGCCGATAATAAATCAACCGATACCGATATTTTTTTATTAAATTCTTTCTTTTCTTTTATGTTTTTGCATTGTATTGCACGACTCATGATGCGAAGCATCAGAGAGTGCTTTACGATCGAAAAATTTTTTTCACCTCATTTTTGCAGCTATTCTTATTATTATAGCCTTGTTAGTCTAGAATCAAGATATTTTGCATACTATTGTCGAGATAATTTAATGGAGATTAATCCCATACTTTTTAAAAATTGATTTACTTCAATAGAATGGGAAAAAAATTTTCCTGTCCGTCATGTGTGAAACCTGAAAACACTATAACTTGTGAAAAAATCCATCATTTGAGTTAAATTTTTTTTTAAATATTCTAATCGACGATTGTAGGTCACTGAATGCGAATGATTAATTAATTCAGTGTCGTTTAATTTCAATTAATAAAAAACGAAAACTACAATTAGTTTTTTTTTTTTATATATTTCATAATTAAATGAGCATTATGAGTCGTGCACTTTTGGATTTTCCAAACTTTTCATTCATATTGTTTTATTTCTATTTCTGTAATAGTGTTAAGGAAGAGCGGAACCTCCTGACACAAGCATTTTATTTGCTTACTAGGAGTGTTCCAATCACAAATTTGTTTATGTAAAGGAAAGAAATAAATAATTTTGAATTTTTTTAATTTTTAACGTGATAACGTTTTTAAAATCGTTTTAGTCGGGTGACATGTTCATAAACTTGTGTCACACCAAAACCTCACGAGCGCGATCGCAGGTATAACGAGAGAGAGACGGACCGATCTCCCGTTTCATCTCGAGCGCTGCCACTGCATTATGTTATCACGTAAACATCTCGATCGTAAACCTACTTTACAAACAACCAATTTTTTTGATATCAAATAATTCAAAAACCCGCGCCCAATGAACGATGCGGGAGGCCGCCCGCGCGTGCGCACTTTGTTTTCTGAAAAAACTCTACCAATAGTAAACTTTTATTAGGTACTGATTGTATGTGTATTACTTAAAGTTTAACTGACTTCGTAAAATAATAATACTAAAATAAATGGTTTTGTTGTTTTTTGATTTGGCATTTTTATTTAAAAGAATACGATTAACAGTTGTCTCTGTTAAATGTTGGTAACTTTTTATGCATAATTCACTATTTATTTTTCTACCAAGCCATCAATATCGGTATCGGTATCGGTATCGCCGATACATTACTACAAATATCGGTATCGGTATCGTATCGGCAAAATCATGTATCGTTACATCCCTAATACAAATATTCACACTATAATAGAACCTATAAAATATCTTTTTGGTACAGGAAAATATATAACTTAACCTATGTTTCGTTATGGAACAAAATACATGAATCTTTACTCAAATTACAAGATTTACATCCACTTTAATTTCAATAATTCCATACCATTTCTGTACTAAAAACGTTTTAAACCTCAATAAAAGCAATTTAAGCCCTTCCAATCATAGATTTACTACCGACACTCAAAATAACTACACATTTCAAAATTAATTACGTATTTTCTATAGCTCGGTTGTCGTATACACACACACATACACAATACACACATACACAATACACACATACACAACGATCAGCTGACTACGCACACATGAACAATTGCATTCACTTGTAGGATGTTGTTCATAACATGAGGGCTTCGAAAAAAGTGCATCCCTTTAATTTATAAACGTCGTAAGTACAAGAACGGTGCAAGGGATTCTCGGCCTTATTGACGACATTAGTGTTAGAAAGATGTGATTTTTACTACTGTAGTTTAATTACAATTTCTTCGGAAATACAATAAACGTGTCACTAAAAGCTTCCTGAATATAAACATTTACGTTTTTATTACATTTTGTTAAAATTTTGATACTTTGTTCAACAAAAACAAATACACATACTGTTGAATTTTGCGTGCGTGCATAGATTGGTTACAGCAGTTATGTGAGGACATATCGACACTAGGGGAGACGCATGTGTGAGAAAGGGACGGTTGTTTTATTTCGTCGAGCTTCTTTCAAAAGCTCTATGGGAGGCAAGGTGCGTCCTAATTGTGACTGATGTATGGAGAAATATTTATACTAGTTAGCGAACCTGGCTTTGCCCGCACACGACTTATAAAAAAAATGCGAGTTGGTTTCAAAATATTGTATGAAGTAATAACACAAAACCATGTCTTCTGGAAAGAAATATCTACATCTTATTGAAAAACCGTATCAAAATCTGTTGCATCGTTGAACAGGATGTACCTAAGTGATAAACAGACAGACACGATATTAGTCTTCACATTATCACTACATAGTATAAAACAAAGTCGCTTTCTCTGTCCCTATGTATGCTTAAATCTTTAAAACTACGCAACGGATTTTGATGCGGTTTTTTTTTAATAGGTAGAGTGATTCAAGAGGAAGGTTTTAGTATATTATTTATTATGTTTTAGACAAAGCGGGCGAAGCCGCGGGCGGAAAGCTAGTTTGTTATAAATGAAAGCAAGATTTTGATTGGTAATCCGATCTCATAGAAATATCTTTACTGTCATTATTTTTGTAGACAAAGATCGATTTTGCCATAGTAACAGCGGAATATAGGAAAGTTTATGTAATTGAACATCTTTATTTGAAGACAAAGAAGAGCACTTATAGCTTTTATATATCTAACTAGATTTCCGCCCGCGGCTTCGCCCGCGTTTTCAAAGGAAAACCCGCATAGTTCCCGTTCCCGTGGGATTTCCGGGATA
>CAJQZN010032232.1:0-14590 GCA_907164685.1 Colias eurytheme | reverse complement strand
GCATTAATTGTTTATTAGATATTTCAATAATAAGTGTGTGTCATGTCCTTTCCGCTAAAGTACAATCCAAAGAATATTGATTATTCGAATGTGGCTACTTTGTACTAAGAATATTGCATAACACCCAGTTTTTGACAGCAAATTTAAATGAATATCATTCTAACCTTGTATGGAGAGCCACTGAAAATGAACTAATACTGATTGGCTAACTGAGACTAAGTTGGCTGATAGTTGATACGAAAATAGGCACAACGGTCAAACCTACGCGCTGCATACTGTTCCCTTTTAGACAATTATAGCTAGAGGCTGATCTCTATCGAATTTAAACAATGCATAATATGCATTATTATTTACAATAAGGTAAGGAGTAACGCGTTGTGTGTTTGTGTGTAATTTCTATAACCAATAACCTTACCATAAAAACCTAAAATAAAAGTAATTTTAACATAAAGTACCTATGTCTGAAAGCCGCCGCACTGTGTAGGTACTAAATTATAACCAATAGCTTCCGTTTTCGCAAAACTAAATAAAGCAGCGGCTAAGAATCGATTATTTCAATAGACAAATAAACATACATGGAATTTTAATAACATCCTTATTTGGTGCAAAGAGAATGAATTTATTTACATGAATCATAAGATGCGTAGGTCGGCGAGCTAGGGCTGCCAACACGCGGAAATATATCTTTGGAACAATTCAAATATTGTCAAATTGAGCTGTTTATTTGTGGTTTATTTCGAACATTGTTTACGTCAAATAGAATCCGCATATTCATAGAACATTAAATACAGCGACATTCTATGAAAACAAGTCAATTGAATGACGTCAATCGCAATGTACCGCTCTACGTGTCTCTACGTTGGTTATTTCTAGTTCATAAATTTTTTAAAAACCTCAAAATGATTTAACAGTTTCAGGAAGACCACCCTTGACCACCGAGCGGCCCGATTGGGCCACGACACAACAGATTTTCTATTGTGTCTGTGATTCCGGGGGCTGAGGGATTAAGAATATTTTTTTCTATCTCACCCACTGCCCACACTTTTAACCGTTTTTTTTGTCTTAACTGCCACATGTCTTATCTAAAAAGCTTTATCTCTATAAAATTAGACGCGACAACCATATACAAACCCAATACATGCAATATGCATAACATAAAACGTATGCAACTTTCGCTCAAGTCTATCGAATTCATATGATATAGTGCAGTATTAGATCCGGTTGCACAGCTGCGCGTGGGCAGTTTTAGGCAAATAATAACAAACAATGATTTAACACGAAACAACATCACTTTGCTTCAGTATTCTAATGACTTCATCTACCTAACTATGTTTTACTCTGTAACTTGTAAGTGCCTAGAGTATAGACTCTAGGCACTTGCTAGATAGACTGATAGACGCTGCTAATAGACTCTATGCAAAAAAAGATTATTTAATGAAATTGTAGCGTTTATATTTAAATTAAACGTATGTATTTTTGTATGAATGTGTAAAATTAATTAGACCACTTTAGTATCGCATTGTTACAGTGTAAATGTGAGAAGTTTTGATGAATAAAAAAATCTCTATTGAGCAATAATCAGCTTATCAGTAGGCGTAACCCTTATTAAAATAATTTTAATACTCTTATGTCATAAATATGAAAATAAACACTGCATCATAAAAATCGAGGACTTTTTGAAAATACAAAAATCACAACAATATTTTAATGAGAATTGTAATAAAAAAAATAATATTAAGTACATACGTTATATTTTTAATTATAAATGCAAGTGTAACGTGGGTGTGCCCGCTTATGTCACCGATAACCTCATGACCGATGTTCGCTGATAACATTACTCTCGGTAACAATCCTTCGGTTTTGTTACGCTTAACTGTAAGGAAAATAGACACACTTTATGGTGCATGATTCATGTACGTTGTTATTATTTTCCGTAAACGAAACCCGTTAGGTAAAAACCGCAAGATGCTTAGTTACTTATCGTATGACTTTTAATAGAGACAAGTCAATAAAATAATGATATCCTAAAATTATTATAAAGTAGAGAATATGACGGTAATTTGCTACATAAGTGATCTAAATTCTAAGAATGTTAATGTTATTGATTATACAAGCAACTATATTTTAGAAAAACACCATCATTCCTACTTTAAACTGAAAGGAACAGTCTCATATTTTCCAATATCAGTTTAATAAAGGCCACAGAACACAAGCCAAATACGTAAAATTAGCATTATTTGAGACAATTTGACACCCGCCTTATTTGAGCAGCGGCTAGGTGCTTTTCTTAATTTGCCGCAATAGCTTTCCGGCGAAATGACTTGTGCACACAATTTCACAATATGACACACATTGCTGTTTATCCTTCATTTGTTTTACTAGTAATTCTTTCAATTGACAAATCTGGCATTTAGAAACGGGTTCTTATTAGTGAGTACATATCAACATTTCGCTTTCTCAATACCTACTTGCCTATTTAACAGATTGGTTTGGTTAAATAATTACGTTTGTGAATGGGCAATACTTTAAATAAATTCGATTTTGTAAATTCGCACGAAGCATTTTGTCTCATTCACCTTCAAACAATTTAACTTATGTAATACTGTGGCAAAATGTTAATCCTTACTTATCACCATATCATTACAAACAGTCATGGTTATATTATTATGGGTTACTTAGTCTTCATTTATTGTAATAACTTATTGGCATTTTAATGTCATAAAAATCCTGCATACATTGATTGCACATTTAAATTATTAGTTATTATTATTTAATGAATGATTTATTAATTATTTAATCAATTGATTACAGATTAAATAAACATTCGTTATATATTTGTTGTTATTTAATAAAATAAAGAATATAATTATATTCACACATCACTATAGTGAATTCAATTGAAAGTCAATTCAATAATAAAATTGTTAGAACTCAATAGAATTAAATTAAAAAGTATTGTCCACGTACAGTTAAGTGTAATCACAGTAGCACGTTGTTTTGTTATCGCGATGTTATCAGCTCGATAACTGCGACGCGGTGCACTTTCAATCAAAATCACGGAATGGCTTTTCAGTTTTCACTTGAGAATGGTGATTAGTGGCGCGCACATGCGTGAGGGCGGTGGTGAGGGTGGTGAGGGTGTACCTGCGCCCTCTGGCAGCATGGAGCGCTAGTCGCGACGCCAGGGGAGATGCACCGATGCGCGATGCAAGCTTATCAACGCCGAGCCGGGACTCGCGCGCGACGCACACTAATCTATATTCAGACAAGCCGACCAAAATCGCTATTGCTTTCGGTTTCCATACGGCCTAAATTTAGAGGCCGCTCGCTACAGAAATAAATGCGTTTTTACGTGTTTTTTCACGAGCATTAGACGGGAATAGAGAGTTTCGCGGAGGCTGGTGCCGTGCCAGAGAAACTCGAGATTCGTGCCGTATTTGGCAGCCGCGAACTCGCATTTGGTTATGTATCGGCTTGCGTTGGGCTAATTCGGGCGGGTCTCGCCGGGATGCGTTACCTGCGCGCTTGCCATATATGGACGCGCGTTTACATTACACCGCTCGCGCGCCGCCCGCCCCGCTCCCGGCCCGCTGCACTCACACGTCACTCTTTTGGCGCGAAACGGCGCTAGAATTTCATTTTGCACACGTGATACCGTTTAAAAATCGTGCCAAAATTAAGAAGTTTCATTTTTAAAGTAAAATTACGTATCAAGATTAAAACCGTCGATGCCATGATTTCATATTTCTGCATTATTTGTGGGAATAATTGCATAATTATGACGATGAGTTAAAAAGTTTATTTTGGATTCGAACCGCACATTAGTCATACGATCGCGGAAAAATTACACAGTGTTGCAATAAATTTCTGCTTAATATGCGTTTTCAGTGGCAACGGGTAAACAAAAATTAAAATATAAACAAGTATTAATGTCCGTCCGTACATAAATAAAATTTAAATATATTGCATGCGTCATAAAATATTCGTTTTATGTAGACTATCCTTCAGTCGCTCTATTTTTTTTTATTACCTACATATAAGTATTTTGCTATTTGGTTTAGACCGTACCCAATAAAACCAATTCAGTTCAATAAGTCTTGTTTTGGTTCGTATTTATTGTATGGTTTTTGAATGAATTTCGAGAATGTTTTTAATCATTTCGGTTCACAAGAAGTTAAAAATTTTAAAGAGTTAACTACATTTATTTACATTATAATTAGAAATAAATAATGACTATGAAGTACGTCGCGCTTCTGCAACGATACCAATAGCCTGTCTGAAGTCTAGCTAATCTAAATCTAAATAGAAAATATATAAAGATAAACGAGTCTCACCCACTTATGCATACAAATATAACCTTGGCATGAGGCAATTAATATTATAAGCGCTTAGGTACTTAGGGCGCTCACTAACATTTTCATCGTCGCTTTTTCATTTTAATTTAAACGCAAAATCATAACATAATAATAAAAATATATGCAAAATATATTCAACATTGTAGTTATATAATTCTGGAAGTACTTATCGACGTGATTGTAACTAGTGATAGTACTATAGGCTTCTTCTTATAATATAACTTTTAGTTATGAAAAAGATTCATAGCGTATACCTATCTATGTATTAATTTTACATTTTGAATTCTGGATTAAAAATATCGTCACCAAATTTGAAATACTGACACAGTAAAAACACATAAAATTTATTATTCCCACCACAATACCACCACTACAGTGGTCAGTGACACAAAAGTACATTATTGCATTCGTATATTCGAAGTATATTCGTACCTATGCTATTGTTTACCATAATTGATCTACAAGATTTGTGGTCTGTTAAAGACAACTTGAAAATTAGCAATTAGCGTAAATACCTTTATTACAATCACAATTCAGTAGGATTTCTTAATATATTCTGAAAAAATTATAGGTAATACAAGTCGGTACAATTTATATCGGTAAAATATTGTAACCATTAATCATTTATTATAATTAATTACAATCACGATCATGTAAAATGGAGCCAATCGTGCATCAGCTCCGATTCATATCGATACAATGCTGTATTACAATTTCAGAGTCTGTTGAAAGCAGCCTTAACATAATTATTTCCATGCATAACTCGATTGTATTAGCATAAACAGTCCCTTGGCCCACGATTTGCATCCAACTACGAGTTAGCGACCATATCGGCGGCTGGCGTAGGTTTTATTGTAACACCTTATCGCTACTATTGCGACACAACACCTTTGGTTAATATCAGAACTGTGCCAGTTATTGGAATTGCAATTTTATTGGGTACTTGATGAAGTCATACGAGTAAGGTTGTTGAATGTTAATTGGTAGGAGGATGTGTGAATGCCGGATTTAAAATAAGACTCTAGATAGAGTAACTACGTTTTACAAAATCTTTGAAATATTATGTTTTATATATTTTCTCTAACTCTATGAATAGTTCAGCGTATGTTTTATTGTAAATGTAGGTAATCAATCAACATCGGTACACTTACCACTACGGCACTACACTAGTCACTAGCACTAGCAATATCTTTTTTTAGTGAATTAGCAGCATTTAATTTACTGTTATCTTTCTGTAATAAGTTATGTAAAAAGTATGGAGGAATTTATCATAAACATATTAAGTATGTTAAAACGAAATGGCTGATATGTTGTAGCAATTAGCATGTCAAGTAGATTATGAACAATACAAAACAATAAACATAATTCAAAATTCGTACACAGTGTGGGCAGTGGTATTGTAATGACAGATCAATGACCACAGCCCCGTGTGATGATTAGAACAAAAAGTTGTCCATTAGAAGAGCACCCACGTTGTGTCACTCGACTCACTGAGTTGGGTTAATTGATTGTATACCCGCCCATTGGTATTGAAAAATTGATAAATAATATTCAGTACAATTTGGCTATATATGGTAGGTAAGGAATTTGATGTGCCTTCCGTTCCTGCATGCTTTGGTGTTAGGTAAATTCGGAGTATGAAGAGAGGAAAATATGAGCTGACTACAAAATAAAGAGGTCTATTTAAGAAAAAGGTACACTTTTTGCTTATTTCTTTAATGCAATGTGTAAAATCCATCCTCGTAGTGATTTCACACTCCATCATTTTTTATTATATTCTTAAACTCGACTGCAATTATCAATATTCTACCATCTGGATCAACTCCGTATCTTGACAGCAAGTGCATGTCGCTTATCTGTCACTTGGCAATGATGAAGTGGAGCCACCCACAGCTGTGCGCTGACCCGCTCCCACGCGGCAAATAGACATGGCCCAAAACGGCGCTCCTTACTTCTCAGTACTTCACTAATTATACCTATACCATCTTCTATACCTATTTTGTATAAGGAAATCCGAATCCTAGTCATACGAGTTTTCAAAGTATCATAGTTTGTATTCATTGTTTTGTTTCAATATGATTTGCAATTACAGAGAAGAAGGATAGATGTAGATTGTATGAGCAAAAGTTTTTTATATGTTAACATAATAAAATATGTGTGTACACTGTACGGGTGTATGAACCAAACAAAACATTATATATTTCCCTACATCGTGATAAGTTATTAATTATTATTAAGGTAACAAACCAACAATAAAATATCTTACTATCTTAATAAAGATGGCAGTAAAGGTATAAATGGTAATGTTTGCGACGCGTGGGACCAAGTTTTGGCATCTTCAACATGACAAACAGCCTACGTGCTTCACCGTCTTCATATATAGACCACGTCTAAAAGGAAATAATAACAAAAACGATAAAATATTGACCATCTGACGCGTGTAGACTTTATTACATAGATGGAACCCGATTCGGCAGATGTTCCGTGATAAGTGAATAGGGAAATTTCCTAAAGCCCATCTTGTGTAATCGGGGATATTGTTTCTTGTTCATTTTGGTCAGGGCGGATTATCTTGCATGTATCGCGAATGCTGCGCAAGGCAAATGAAGTTCTAGATTATCTATAGGCAAATATACTTTTCACTGAACCAGTCTTGTTCAATCAAGGGCATATATTAATATGCCCTGGATCGAGAAAGTTTAGAGGCTTTTGTGCCTGTAAGAAGTTGAACGATTGATAGGTGATGAAGTATGGAGAAGCTGCAAAAAAGTAGAATCATTTTAACAATAATAAAAAAATTTTTCTATTTTTTTCCAGCTTCTCCATACTTTGGAGTCCAATCTTTACATCATGTAAATATAATTTGGAACCGAGAATGCATCATTGCAAATTGCAATGGCCTTGATAAAGAAAAAATAATTTTTGATCGGCTAATTTAAAACTAATCATTAGGTACAGCAAGATCACAGCCATAAAACTGAACATCGTTGTACCTACCTGCAAAGTGCAAATAAGGAACGCGTTCACTTCGAGTGGGTTATGATTATATTGCCATCGAAGTTTCCTTAATGCCATATTTGATTCACATTCAAATGACTGTCATATTATCTCGTTCGAGAATCAATAATAACACCAAATCTGTCCGCTACCATTCTAGGGGTCTATATAAAATATAATTTAAGTACGAGCCGTACCCATTTCCGTATTACCAATATTACCATAATCTTTAATACCCGTAGACCATTGTCTCTGCCCGTTTAAGGGAGTCGCTATCTTTGGTTTGATTTATTATTTTTGGCGCGAAATCAAAAGTGCAGTTCTCTGACCTGCGCAATATTAATTAGTATTTATAACTGGACTCAATTTAAATAGATCATGTATATAATGAAATTCGATATATTGATGGCTCCACTAGGTATATTTATTACTTACTAACATTTTAATAAAATTATATCATAATAATTATAGAGCCAGTGAGCAATATGAATTATGATTCAGTTATCATTAGCGCCATCCAGTGCTGGTGTGAAATGAAAAAACACAAGTCGATATATTTTAACGGCTTGAAGACGATATTATGACGACCACACACAAAAACTATAATTAGCAATTATACGCTCACATTAAATAATGATGCGTTGGTATCATATTCTGTCTGAATCACACCTTAACCATTATTGAATACGGCTGTAATACAGCAGAACATAATATTATTATTTATTTTGTATAATGTGATATGTCATAGTTACCTATGCTCGGAATATTTTGGATACGTTCGTATTTGGGAGAAATAAAAATGTACTTATTTGAAACCTCATCCCCATAGGACTTATAGGAAGTAATCCATAATGAATAACGTAAGATAGGTTGAAGTGCGAAATCTCTGTGCCTATAAGAGTAATTTGGTACATTCTATTCACTGAATAAAATTACAACATTACCGATGACCTTCTGATCTGACCTAACCTCTTTGTCCCGGTTCAATCCGTGAAAAGTGGTTAGAAAATAGCCATGCTACTTTTTTATATCGTATACTAACTAAGCTATTCAAATAAACTAAGAGGCGGAAAATTGGCAAATTTGGTCCGAACACCCACGCTCATTACACGTCGTATTTAATGGAGATTGGAGTGTCAGCACTCTATTAATTACAAGCAATTAATTAATTAGCCGCCAACACTGCAACACTATCTGCTATTGATATGTTTTTCATAAGAAATGGTTCGATAGGTATAAATTGTAATATAGGCACAGGACATACAGTTCATTAATAATTTACATAATATAATGATATTACATATGTATATGTAAGTGAATTATACCGAAATTAGTCTCTACTTAGTACTTTTGCTAATTTAAACATTTTTTTTAAAATGATCCACTGCGTCAAGTATATACGAGTTGTCTATAAAATGAATACAAGTTGCTCTATATTTTGAGATCATAAAATATGTTGAACAAGACAGTTTTGCTTACTTTTTTAATATTATTTACGGACAAATCCCCACATTGAGAACAATTTACGATCTTATAATAATAAATAGGTACCTATATGTTTATTGCCGACACATTATGTCCATCTTATGTATCTTCCCAAAACATACATAGGTACATACACTCAAGATTCAGCATTACCTCATAAAAATGATTAATCTTCGGTATCTATATTTTTTTGGGTTATCTTTATCGTGTTTTATCAATAAATAATGCGCAAATGATTAATGAGTACCAAGCGTTATGTAGGTTCGGAATAGACGCAAAGTTCGCACCAAAAGTGCAGCCTCCGTGACGCCTACAGGCCGTGACAATAACACTGTCGTTTATATGATGTATGTACGCATGTGGACTATCGATTTATATAAATTATATAAAATGATTACGTAAAAAAATGTAGAGTTTTGCATCAAACGTTTCGATTTTTAGGGCTGGAAGTGAGCTACACAAATAGAATATTGGGTACAGCTTGTTAAATTTTTTTTATTGACTATTGTCAAAGCACAAAGCACTAGACCGCAATCTCGTCTGATTTTAAGCTAGGATTTGGTCTAAAATGATACGTGTTTTCCTAGTAGGTACCAGTTCACTCTACTTCGCTTATTTACCGAACTATAACTATCTACCTAACCTACCTACCAACCAAATTTCATTCCAATCGGTTCAGTAGTATGGGCGAAAGATGAGACATGCAGACAGACGGATAGAGTTAGTTTCGCATTTATAATTATTCATTTCTTTAATCGCTTTTGCATTATTTTATTATATCTGGCACTGAGCAGAAAAGTTCATGACTGTAAAAAAAAACTATAAATTATAATAAATATGGTGATGATTACTTACATAGATAGAGCGTCTGATAGAGCTGAGCATTATAATTATATTAAAATTAATTTAGATTAATTCAAAATTAGTTATTCCTATCTAGATAAAAACTTAAAATAATGCAAGAGCTTTATTGTACGATATACTAAGCATATACATTATTCATTTCACGTATACAGAGTACAGAGTCAATTTAGAAGCTTTTCCGCTATAAATGCAAGATTTAAGTAAGATAATAATATGTAATCAATACCAATACCCATATTATGTGATAAGTATATAAATATTACTAGATATACTTTATTACAGTTTATTACTATGTATTATTTACCGTCGATAACTATTCCTCTAATCCTCGCTTGTTTTCCACACATTAGACATTCACACCTCACTAAACGAATTCACAAAAACACACTTATATCATTAAACTAAGTAATTACTACTCATTAATATCTTAAAAAGTCACCAATAAAACTTTTTATTAAATTCCCGCCAAACGATAGTGCACAGATAAACAAATCGGAAAGCGCGGGAAACGCAATGTCAAACCGTAATGTGTTTAGGCACAGGCTTACGAGCATACTGCCAGCTCCACACAGGCTCACAGTGGGTCACCGCCTACAGCCTGCAATGAGATCATAAAGCTGTTTCGAACCAATGATATTATATATAGAAACAAGAGGTAGATACGTCATCAACGCACCAAAACTGATTCCGTGAATTGGTCCTATTTGGGACCAATGCAATCAGTCAGATTGTCACCGGTCCCAGTGAGCGCATGTGCCGATAGGTACATTAAAGTTGTCGAAAATGCCTTCCTGTGTGTTCAGAAAGTGCACGTATTCGTGCAAAAAAATAAAGAAAGATAAAGGAATATCATATCACAGCAAAATATATTAAATTATTACAGTTTAAGAGTAAAAATAACAATTTACAATTCTTTATTAATGACACTTGCTTGACACGTGTATTGAAATAATGAAAGGGATAAAACATTGCTTCAATCACTAGTGTGACAAAGCTAGCGTACACTGTGTTCAAAGATTATCATGTAGATACGATTATTGAAAAAAGAACGGTTATTTTATTAATTTCGATTTGGGTAAATACTTGATTAATTTTATATTTAAATCCACACACTATTAACAAATATATCTATTTATTATATACAATGAAATCGTGATGGCAAAAATGTTTGTTTGCAAAAATGATGTTGAATATACGTATACATTGAAGAAAAGATTATCGCTACTGACGAAAAAGGCTATTTGCTTTTCTGTAAATAGCTATTGAACATAAATTTTATTTGTGTTTTAGATAAAAAAGGCTTATACTTCATCCTTTCTTTTATTTCATTCTTTTTTTTATCTAGGCACCACTATTATTATAATTATCCTACAAGTTGGAGTGATGACCTTGTACGGGTTTCGGGAACTGCCTTGAAACGAATAGCGTAAGATCGGTCCTTATGGAGTTCTATAAGGAGGACTATATGCAGTATGCTCAGCAGTGGGTGATTATCGGGTGAAATGATGATGACCGAAAACGAACACCACAGCTAGTAATAAATACTTAATACAGTTATATCTCCAAAAAAGTTTTTTATTTTTTTTTTTTCATTTTAATACGACATCATAATAATCATAAAATAGTATCTAAATGAAATTGTCACATTTATTTACTTGTGCAGGAAACCTAACATCTATAACATTGAACCTTCTGTGTCGTTAATCTATGCCAATTACCATGGCAACTATTTGTTTATTTATATTTAATTGGTGAATTCTTATGACTTTTGCTTACACCTGCGCGGAAGTGACAAACTATCTTTGTCTTTTTTATTTATATCATTTTATTAGAGCCATCTCTCTTATACAGTCTGTCAATGTAATAAATTAAGTAAAATGAAAATTGTATTTGTGTGTGCCTGACACTGCATATGAAGCATTTTTTTTGGATATATTGTGAGTATATAACGTATCTATACATAAAATATCATTGTTTCGAACATAATTTACACTTACGTGTGCTAAGTGCAACTAGACAATTATTGAATATCAAGTAGGCTGTACCTAACAGTTACGGATTTCACTGAGTTCAAATATTTCTCTCGAATTTATAGTATCTACCTAAAAATTAAAATATATTCAATGAAAAATGTTGTGGAAAACCGAAAGATATTGTTTAGCTACTAAAGACTAAATCCGTTTCATTGATAGGCATCTCAACGAGAGATAGCCGGTCAAAATTTCATTGAGTGCATTCATTCATGGGCGATGACTTCATTTGCGGATGTGCCGGATCAGAACCAGCCAAGTGCGAACTGATGTAATAGGAGGTACCTTACATAACACTACATGATCTATTTTATGATTTCTGAAACCTTAATACATCCTGATTTTAAATGTGCGTGTACTTTTCATCCTCTTTCTAAACGGGTAAACCAAGTTTTTAAATTTGAACTTATGAAGAATGGTTTAGATTTCCATTTAGAACGCGAGTGTAGCCGCGGTCAAATGCTAGTTTTATATAAAATGACATAAGTATTTTCAAGTTTTGTTATTTCTTATTAAAAATAGGTATTCTAATCAAAGTCACAAGCGGATATAAATCGAACTAGGCGAACATATTAAATTGCGTTCGACGATTTTCTTAAAATATATAAAGGAATAAAATAAAACAAACATTTTTTAGTTAGCAGTTTTATTTATTAAATAGGAAAGTACAATTATTTAAATACATCTCAACAAAAGTTACAATGTTGTTAATAAAAGAAGCCTGGTATAATTTAGAAAACATATTGTGATAAAGGTGTGTCTACACGTTCGATTAGCTTGAGCTATCGTTATCTGTGGCCATGGGCATGTAGTCGAAGAGCACTGCTTTCTTGTCGTAGCCGCAACGGAAGAGGTTCCAGGCTAGGTCTTCTGGGTTGTCTCCGCGTTGGTCAGCGCAGCTTTCCAATACCTAAATATAACAAACCGATAATGTAGAGTTATAATTCGCAATAAAGGAATTTTACAATTATCATGCATTGAGTTCTTATTTTTTTTAACTCTATATCTCTACAAAATAGGTACGTATAACACATATTTAAGTGTACTCTAATCATACACTGAATAATATAAAATCGAGTGATCGTAAATAATTATTATCAACCGGAAATTTCTATTCAGAAAATATAAAATAAGCGTTTCCATGTATCGGATCACTTCTAATTCGAATTAATTGAAACGCTAGCTAAAATATAGAAACTGCTAAAATAAAACAACTAAAAGTCTAGTAGAAAAGATGAATATTTTAGTTTATGTTTGAATTTCAGTAGCCGAAAATATCAAACCTTGGTAACATTCCGACCATCGCTCCTTGCCGCCAGTTTGCCCAGCACCGCCGCCTTCTGCATCTTGCCGTCCTTCCCGATCACCTTACACTTGAGCAGGACGCAGTACACGTGCTTCCTGAGCGCCGGGTCATCGACCAGCTGGCCGCGCAGCATCTCTTCTAGAAGCTTCGGCTCCACGTGGGACTCTGGGAGACACGCTTCAGAGTGCGCGCGGAACATTGCCTTCTCTTCCTTGCCTAGAGACTGTGAAGGATGATATAGAAAATGAATAAAAATTTGATATGATGGAACTGGATGTCATGGTAATACTTACTACGCAATTCTTGCAATCTCCAGCTACCTGTAAAAAGAAAATTAAGTTAAGTTCTGACTTCTGAATAGGTTTATAAATATTAACTGATGCAGTAAGTTTCGACTCAAAGGAAATAATATGTATAGGCAGCACAAATGAATTTATTTGAAAATTACGAATACATATTAAAGACAACTGTTCATAATGGCAACTAAATGCAAATTCCCAAATCATCCAAATACATAAGACCAAATTCTATTCAAAAAAGCTATTCAAATGTTTCTACTGTCGAGACTTTACAAACGCATCCTCAAAGAAAGTTATAGGTATCGCGTGATTGTCAAAAATTTAACCCTCTCATTCTTAAGAGCATCTAACTAATTTCCTCACAATTTTCAACCAATTAATTTAAAAAGAATGAATTCTAAAACTCGAATGTATATTCTGCAGAATACATCGCAGGAACTACCAAAAACCTACAACAATCCACTACACATTAATACAGATTAACAAAGACCTGTTGCACCGCAACAAGCGCGACCAGAGCTAGTACAGCATCCATCAGTCCGTGTACTTGTGGCAGGCGCAGCGGCAGGAGAAGCAGCAGAGCAGCCAGCGGCAGCAGTAGCAGCGTCGGCAGGAGTACTCGCGCGGGCACTGCCCAGACCGCTCATATACACTGTCCGACATGGCTCGACCTCGTACTATGTACTGGCGATTAATTAATTTATTTATTTATTTATTCACACATATCAATTACCTTTATACGATTATCCTAAAGCGGTAATAACTGAAACTGTAGGTCTTATGTGTGTTATTTAAACGTGATTTTTGAATTAAAGTAGTTATTACAGAGTATGAAATTGTGTATTATTTGAGTAACTATTCTAAAGTTAGTGAAGGAATACTGGTTTTAATAAGAAAACATACTTGTGAATCTATCAATGCTGTTTCAGTGTTAGTTAAAACGTCAGAACATGGGTTAACATACCAGACCTACGAGGTCAAAGTTTGTATTCTAATTTATAAATTACCAGATGTCTATTCCAGAACCAAAAAATAATTATGTTGAACTTATACAAATAAAAATTAAATGATTGATTAATTATGAATGTATCTCGTGGTAGGAGGGCAATGGATGTGGTAAATGACAACAATCGCTGTATTTTGTAAATAATAATTGGCGGATGAGATACTTGAGCATTCGTCAAATATTCGCTCGTCATACCTTTGTCACAGTATTACAATATTATTTCCTACAGTAAGGAATCGCCTTTGATG
>CAJQZN010032231.1:0-10773 GCA_907164685.1 Colias eurytheme | reverse complement strand
ACTCCAATTTTTTCCTTAATCTGTACAAGACTGGTGCCGTTACGTTACTAAGTTGTTGTTTTATTTTAATTTTCCTTGGGTATAATTTTTACAATATTTCAATTATAAATGAATAAAATATAGAATAATATTGCATCATTGAAAAGTTGCGCAACATACGTCATGTCAGAAGTATGCATTGTTTGTTTTGTTTGTGCGTTTAACGTCAATAAGTTAGGTATTCTAAAATAGGACGATACGTGTTTCAGGATGGTAAATCCGTAAATAATAATTATACAGTTTTTAGGTAAATATAGTTTAATCAAAGGTCCATTTTAATTACATTTTCAAATGGAGACTAATTTCGAGCTTCGTACGAGTATTAAATTTATTTGAAGCTTCGTGCAATTTTCAGTTTAAATTGATCTTATTTTATCGTCCGTTTTTGCCAATCACCACTAGATGCATTTTTTTAATGGCTCTACCACAGGGCTCTACCCAGCATAGGAAAAGTCTTTATGAATTCAGTATGACATTATTGAACAATAATTATTGGTATAGATACAATTTTACTAGTGTGTAGCTTTGTAGCTTTTTTGTGTCAATAAAAAGAGCTATTCCTTAGTTAGCATCGCTAACGACATTAACAACTCTTGTTTTTTATTTCACGTCGTATCGGAGCGATTTTATGTGGATTTTATGATGATATGATTTTTCTCTAGAGTTGGGCTGAAGAGTGACAGGCTATTTATTTTTAACGCTTTGTACCTAACAGTCCATTCCTACAGGAATTTCTCTTGACTTCTCGGGTGAAACCAATTTTGGAACGCCATTTTATAATTCCACTAAATAGGTACCTTACAAGTAAAAACTAAAAATATCGCATTCGGAATAATCCGCATTATAGATAAGTTAAATTGGTTTATGTTCAAATCTGTTAAATTATAAGGCGTTTGTCCCAATTAAGGGCACATCAACCTCGGCGTACCTTAATGTTAATACACAATTACAATTATTGTAAAAACAAAACAATGAAAATGCTTAGTCAGCACAAGACAATTACTTAGATTGAAATCATCCAGTATGCCAATCAATATCTGTAATCCTTCGTTTAGTACGCAATGACAAAAAGAAAAATGATTGTTATTGCCCCTACAAATGACCTAATAATTTTTGTCACTATCTCCCGGTCTATATCATTTCGTTAGGAATTATTTATTTCCAGTGATATTTTAGTTGTATGTAGGTATGTGTTGACAACGATTTATGATTTACCTATATATATGAGCCCGTTTTTCAGCTAGATGAATGACTACTTTTCTTTCAGGTATAATCTCACCAATCACATAGAGTAATGTGTACCTACCTAATATAATAAATTATTTACTTACCAAGCTTTTATTTCTACAAAAAAAATCCATATTTGTGAATTAATTATAAATACTTATAGGTAGGTAATGCAATGTTGGTTTTCCTTTTGCGAAGCGATTAGGTACTAACATTTACTAATTTAGTAAAACAACAGAACAACAGAGCCTCCTTATTTGAATCCTATATAGGGCACATAGATGGGGTATGGTTAAGATCATGTTAAGATATATTTCGCAATTGTTTTTGTATCAATCTGTTATCTATCTACTTAGTTGTTCTAGATCTATGAGATAATTTTTAAAACAATAGTAAAATATTAAACTCAAAGGTATGATTATTGCCCTACCTACTACCTAGCTCTCAATGGAATACCTAGGTACTTGCTAACCATTTTAACCGACGTGTCAAGGCAGCTGTAAACAAACATACAGATTGTTGACAGTTGGCGCTCACCAGTGACGTAGGTGTAAGATCCTTCTATGGGTAATAATTTTACTATTCACTTAGGTATAGTAGGTACGAGAGCTCGCAGTAATTTCCACTTTCCATTTATTTAGGTAGGTACCTACAACTCTTGCTCTAAAAACGCTATTCTCATTTTTTGTGAAATCATCTGACTGATCTTATGACATGGAATTTTATATTAGATATTACAGATCATAATAAGGTAAAATATATCATTTTTCAACGTTTGAAGCTGTGAATATTTTTTTAATCATTCATATTTTTTAATTTGATGATTCATTCTAGAACCATTTTGACTTAACTGTTAGGTATAGAAGAAACGTCTGAATCAGCAAATAAAATTGCATAACAATTTAATACTTACCTATTCCAAGAAAAATTCTGTTAATTTGCAAAAACTCTACATCCCTATCTCTACATTACAACCTAAAATTAAGTTCAAATTATTTTCGTGCTTTAAAATACAATCTCTTCTTGGAGTAGTTGGAGTAAACTAGTAAGTAGGTTAATTAATGGTCTCCTTAACTCATAAACTTACACCATAAAGCTATGCCACTTGCCATGACGCACGCGCCTGCCGGCAACAAGGAAATGTTTCTACTGACGTGGCTATATCAGCGAAAAAATCTTCGTTACTACTACCCATTATTTCTATTACGTCATTAAAAATATCATATTTTTATTTCCTTCCGCTAATATTGCATCGTAACTTTAAAAACTGACACTGCAGAGCTATAATTTTAAAATGAGGAAATTTCTAATTTTATTCTTATTACCATATACCCGTTATGTTTCAAAAAAAAATGTAAAATGGGACACGTACAGGTAATTAATTTTAACATGTAATAATTTTTAACCGACTTCAAAAAAGGAGGAGGTATTCGACCGTATTTTTTTGGATTTGTTACCACGGAACTTGCGACTGGGAGAATCGATTTTAATAATTCTTTTCAAAATTTGAAGGCGGGTTTTAATTTTTTTGTAAAATAACTATTTAGGTATTTTACCTTAGCAAACGAGCAACTGAATGTTAATTACTTTGAGGTAGGGGAAGGTCAGTTGAGTGAGCAATAGGAGTTGCATTATCTTACACGTAATTATGGAGAAAAGGTTTAAAAGTGCCTGCTAGAGGGCGGTAGGCGTGGAGACCGGTGGGCGGCGCCTCCACGCCTCCCAGCGCCCGCGCATGCTTGTAATTCCATGTTTACTTTCACATTACAACGATTTTACATAAAACTATAAGTGCCAAGTAAATAGCATTACTTCTATAGCCTTGTCAACATATCTCCGAATTAAATTCAAGGACTTTCTTTTCAAACAATGTAGGTACATATAAAACTCAGTTGGCAACTGTGATTACATAGTCGTAAACACTTTAAGTACCTAGATAGTGTTAAGCCCAGGTATTTAAGTTTAAAAGGTTACAGAAACTGATCGTAATATGACGTAGAGAATGAAAGTCATTCCTTATTATTTTTCTTACATAATCTGAGAAAAATTATCGATGCGTACCTACACTATAGGGTAAAAGTGGGATAGATGCCCCACTTTTTGAAATAGCCTCATAATTTTAAAAACATGAATCTTATACGAACACTTTGTATGAATATAGCTAGGTTAATTACCTATCTGTTTTGAATTACTATATATATTTTTTATCCTATCATTTATAGATAATGTGTAATAAATATTTTTGTAGAACACCTTTTTTGAGGATAGATGCCTACCTAGTTGGATAGTTGCCCCACCATGAAAATACTAAGGAGGATACAGAGTAGGATAGATGCCTTACATACTCTATAAACGCGAAATCTAATAAAATTTATATGATAAACCAGTAAATGTCATGTTAACATAGTTGTTCTGTTGTCCAAGAATATACTTGCGCTCGCACTCCTTCTTTTCTTTTGTATTTTCGTGGCGTTCTCCTACAATCAGTATAAGGGCAGATCATTAATAAGTAAGTATTCATAACAAAAAAAAGCAAATTAAACGAGTAAAATCGGTTAACATAGAGAAAACCTCTGACGCAATCAGGTAAAAATATAAACAGTTCCTGTGATTATCGATAATAACATACAGTACATATGTATTGAGGGATAGATGCCCTTAGAGGCCCCTAAGGGCATCTATCCCTCGAAAAAAAAGGGGCAACTATCCTTTTTGATAAGGATAGCTGCCCCAGTATTTTTTTATTGAATAAAAACAAAAGAGCCACTATTTTCACTTAGATTTGTAGTTAATGAACTAGTGTATAGACATAATAAGAAATATAGTGAAATTTATTAATACTTATAAAGTTATGCAAAGGCAAATATCAACCTTTTTAAATTTTAACGTGTTCGTGAAGTTCGCCCCGGATATTATAACACGCACTAGCGAAACACGTCTTCACCAAACAACAGCTCATGCGTACCCGAGGTTCGGGGTGATAGGAGCTCCTATTTAAATCATTAATTCGTAGTCACGACTCTGGGAAGTGAGGTTTTTTGAAAATGGGGCATCTATCCCCGTGCGGCATCTATCCCACTTTTACCCTAAATAAATAGTTAGTTACGTACACCTACCTATATTTATACCATAGGTAGGTATATAAAAGTATTTAAACTGGCCACTTTTACCCTATTTGAAGGTACCTACTTATGTAGGTACTCGAGATAGAGACAGATCACAGACCATACCTAATTATAATTCTAGTATGACGTTAAATTATAGATAATAATTTTATTTGTTGAACAATAGGTATCCTCCAAATTTTCATTTGATTATTTTAAAAAATACTAGTGTTGAGGAAAGAAGGTTTTTTTTTATGTCAGAGCAAGCAAAGGAGCAGGTGGGCCACCTGGTGTTAAGTGGTCACCACCGCCCATAAACACTTGTAACACTAGAAGTGTTACAGGTGCTTTGCCGGCCTTTTATGGACAAATAAGCTCTTTTCTTGAAGGCCCCAATGTCGTAGTTGTTCGGGAACACCGCAGGTGGCAAATCGTTCCACAGTTTCACCGTACGCTTCCGCGGAAGTTGCGGGTGAAGCGGACAGTGGTGGAGCGCCAACCATCCAGATGGTGCGGATGGAACTGGTTTTTACGGCGTGTGGTCCGGTGGTGGAACTGTGCGGCTGGTAAAAGGTGTAGGTAACAATTCCTCAGAGCACTCCCCATAGTAGATTCTGTACCGTTCTGTACTAGGTTTATAATAATATAAAATAATAATAGTATAATAATAGGTATAAACCTATACCTAGTAGAAATGAGCATTGTCTCTACTCTATATCAACTCTTCCTTCTGAATCAACTTTTAAGTGAGTGTTATCTTTGTTTCTTTTCCTAATTGCCACTGCTTTACAACCAATTAGTGACTGCAAACAATGACAAGTGAAAACACATTGTAGTTGTTACGTAGTACTATAGCAACTATCTCTGACGTGGTCACTACGTAAACAGGCTCAAGACGATTGGCCACATTCCAATTTACTCGAAGTCATTTTTGGAGGATAGTGTCCAAACAATCTAATGACAATGTTATGTGACGTTACCACGACTCTTAGTGACGTGGTCTGACGCAATATATGTAGCATGAGATATGCTAGTTCACCAGAAGTAAATATCATGTTTACTCCTTGCCATATAAAGTGTCAGGAAACAGCTGAAAATGCATACATTTGTAGTATCGTGACAAAAAATTTTAACAACGTCAAAAGAACAATTAATTCATGTGGTATTATGTATTACAATTTACCTTCTAGTTGACCCGTGCCTATTTCGGTTGGCAAATACTTAATAATATTCTGATAAAGATTCATGTTTGGTTCATGAAAAAATACTTTAAATAGTAAACGCTCTATCTTCTTTAGTAGATAGATCATAGAGCATTACCAATTATTATAATGCTCTATCATAGATAGAGACTCATAACTGGCCCACTATTCTCCGGCTTAATTTATATTTAAATATAGGTACTTACATACATCTGTACTACTTAACAATTTTTACAGAATTGTTTAAACATTCATTAAAAACATAAAGATAAAAGCCCACCATAAATACCCAGTTCCTGTCAAAAAGCTCTACCGTTAGCTTTCTCTATGTAAAAGAATTTTCATGATCGGATTAGTACTTCCGAAACTTACCCCCCACAAACAAACATACACAAACAACGTTACAATCTTTATCTCTTTGTCATATCTGATAGTCGGATAAAAAAAATTCTATGAGATTTCATAAATACCTACCTACCTTCAGTAGTTCCTACCTACCTCGGTGCCAATAAGCGAAATAAAATAATTCAGGGTAAAAATCTATTTGTAAAGCTTAGAATGATTATAACACGTACTTAGCGTCGTCACATGTTAAATAGTTTAATATACATACCTAATTAACTTTAAGATACCATATAAGGATGAAAAACTAATCCACTGTGCAAAAAGATGATTCATACGAATAATATCAAGGCTCGTATATTTACTGGATTAAGGTAGGTATACTTTATTATACAAATTAAGATCTTAAAAGTGGTTATAAAACAATTAATTATGTATATTATATGTATCTCAAATAATCTTTATTTCTCTTACACATTTGTAAAGATGCCTTAAGTACCAAACAAAAAGATTTTTTTAACGATTTTAGTACTCTATCTTCTATGCACTCAATCTTATGTAGATAGGTGTATTGTGTATTGTAGAAGTATATTCACGATTATAGAAAAACTATAACAAGAATCCATAAAAAATAAGAGGAAAGATATTTGAAATAAATATAATTAAATTAGTTGAACGGAAATGACCAAATAAGGGTTTGAAGACTCATCCTTTTATAGTAACAGCTGAAATAACATGTTCAAAATAAAATAATTACTTTGTTGTCCAATTATATTAGGTATATATGGCGAAGAATCGAATTCATAAATTCTAATAATAATCAGTCTATCCTTAAATTTCAAATGCGTATGAAATTAATGTTCGTTCCATACAATAGATCTAGATATATACCTATCTACAAGCCTTTACAGATTTTCCTCCAGAACATATGTTTTACGTTAAGGATTACGGATAAAGATATTGTATAATATAACAACAGGAAGGTTAATTAAATTGTGTGACGTATTAATTCATTCACAATTTCGATGATCATAATAACATTATGTATCTATTACACTGCTGCGAACAGTTTGAATAGGGATATTCTTATCGTCAAAACATTATCAACGTGATGCGTTATTAAAGAATTACCTTCAGTTCTGAACAACGGATTTTTATAATCAATCCATGTGAATAATTTTTTTTACATTATTACAATTTATAAATTAAATTAGAATGTAATGGCCCTGATCTCTCTCCGGTGGTCTCACACTTCATACTTAAACACCTGCAAATATACATACATATCCTGAAAATGATGAAGGAGATCATTTATATACTGTATACTATACCAAAAACAAATATGGAGCTAAAATAGGTCCTTGCGGCCGAATACCCATGTTTATCAACGCACCGCACCGCAAGTGTCCAGTCTCCATTAGCACCATTATTCTGTATCGTATTATTCAGAAGATGTGAAGCTATGAAATTCCAAACTACACCTTTAATTCAATAGTAAATAATTTTTCGCAATAAAGTGGAATGTTCTACGCAGTCAATTGCTTTGGAAAAATCACCAAAAATCCCAAAAGCATTCGTCACTCAAGAATTCTGGAACGGTATATTTGTGTTTGTACATGTTATTGTTTTCTATTCTTATGGGTGTTTATATGTATTGTCACATACATATAAACACCCATAAGTATACAGTTAGTGGTTTAAATTAAAGAAATACATTAATCTAATGCGTAGAAAAAAAGATCTCCAAGATTTCAATCTTTTTAATTCACATCTTTTGTAATAAACGGATTTAAAATTTAAATTTACATTATTTACTTATTTTGAATACTCATTCCAATCAGTCCACAGAATCAGTCCTATCACTCAGTTTAGAATTTTGAAAAACCACGATATGTTCATTTGCTCTTATTTCATTGAAAGGAGTGCAAAAATGAAAATAATTTTCGGTGATGTATATAAATTCTGAATTATAAATTTTTAAATGCCGTATTGGCAGCAAAAAAAAACTACAAAATTTGATTAAGAAACTTTTATTAAGCTTTGGAAACAAAACTCGCTGAACCTGCTTGCAAGATTCATCAATTTTTTAGATACCTACCAAATTCAAATGCGTTACTTATATATTTTTTCTAACTGTAGTAGGTACAGTTTTAATCAATAAATAGTCTACAACAATTGTTTATAGGCGCATGCGAATAATTGCAGTACAATTTCGAATTAAAAGAAAATATAATAAGGAATAGAAGAAGACATACACTACTCTTCAGCATGATACCTAATAGAACTGTTTATTTGAAAACAAAAGTTGGGGAATTACAGAGGTCGAGCGCGGCGCGAGCACGAAGTAAATAAACAGGATAATGCATGTACGGAATCTATCGACACCAATAATAACATATTTTCAATGAAGAGATAGTACTATACTAGGAGATGTTCAGATCTAAACCTACATATAAATTATAAGTAAAGTATTTGTATTCATTAAGAAATATTCATTATTAAAATAATTAATCAAATTGAACCTATCAAATTAAAGTGAGAAATAATAATATTCGCTCAGTCATGTGATAAATCTTTAGCTAGCACAGTATAAACAGAAAATAAATAGGAGTTTCCGATAATACTGTTTATTTGTAAGCTCATTTGTTAACAAACGTAACGTGACCCTGGGCCTGGGGACACTTGCGAAAAATACATCCTGTACATTATGTATAACGTTTAATCTATTGATTGACAAGCGTGTTTATACGCAGATGATCTGAAGGCATGACTCTGCGGGCGCGGCGTGGGCTCGCTCTGTACCTATACAACCTACGATCCTGCTTACACGAGAAATTAGCGCAACGACAATTGCCTTACGTGAGTGGTAAATTAAAAATATCAACATATGAAATCCCAAGTCGGCACGGTTCCCGCTGAGACGGTGTTTGTGTGTCAATAGGACCCGTGTCGTCGGACAAGACAGAGCTACCTAGGTAGGTACATCCAGCCAAAAGTGCTAATGTCGTTATCAAGTACGAGCCATTACTGTCTTATCAGTGCAGTCCCGTTTCGAAATTAAGGCTTTGTGTCAATTTAATAAATTCGCAAAAAACCACAGTCAGAAAAACCAAAAAGATATTTATCAGTGTTATCACTTATCAACGCAAAACCACCGTCAATAAATGACGAAACATCTCTAACGTGGTTTTCGCGAATAGAGCCACAATAAAATGGACCATAAAAGTGTCACCAACCATTGTGCGAACGCATATTTCATACTAAGACGTGCTGAATATTAAATTCAGTGAGATTGTTGGGCCGCTGAGTCACGAGAGGCCGCGGCCTGCGCTGTACTTCATAGAGACCCTTCGAACTTGAGAAGTATACGAAAAATTTAAAGTATACGAAATACTCGTATCATACAGTAATGAAGCAGTAATGTGATAAGGTCGTATACTAATATAATAATTATTTGGATTATTAGCCACGTGAGTCGTGATTACAATTAAAGTTAGGGTATAAAAGCCATAGACTCAAGTGGGCTACCATAAACGTATGAGACGACGGTGTAACCGCCTGGTGTCGTTTTCAGTATAATTTGCGTATAGATATAATAATATTCTCTTTCAGATTATCATTGTAAATATTTTAAATTCAGTGCTTGATATATTTTTCAATCTTGTGTTAAGCAGGTAAGTGTAATTATAAACTATTTTTAGATAAGGCTGAAATACAGTTTTTAAATTTACTTACGAATTTTGTGCCATAAAACGAATCTTATGCCTTTATTTTAATATGATCCATTCACTTTAACCCGGCGTTTCGAAGCCATTTTAATTGAAAATATTAATTTAAGGTAGGATATGTAGGTAATTATTAGTTATTTTTAGAATTAATAATTGTAAAATTAAAAAATGTTCCACATGGTAGAGATGCTCTTTGCATAATCAGTGTCTATGCAAATGTGAAAACCGATTTCGATGAAAAAAGAGTGATCATGAATTTACATTCACATAACTTCCATACATGAATATAGAAAGAAAAGGATGAATAGTGTACGTCAGGAAAAGTATTTTTAATAATACTGCCAGTAATTTTATAGGTATTTTAAAATTAAAGTTTTCGGACCGCCCAAAACACATAAAATTTTTAATTATTTTAAAATACTTAATTTGTCTGTATAAAAATACTAATGTTACCACAACCATGTTACTGAAAATGTAGGTCTTTACAATGAAAATCTTCACGTTGGTTGTAAATTCTTCCCATGTTTGACAACTAGGAATATAGTTATTTCCATGGGTAAAGAAAAGAGTTGTTGTAACTATTTTCCTCGTAATTTTTACGTTTTTTCTCTCCCCCAAAACCTTCCATTTCTAACGACAATATGAAAAAATGCCGAATCGGTAGAGGCGTTCATGAGTCTTGCACGTAGCAACACAGAGTGCTATTCATTTTTATTTTTATATAAAGATAGATTAAAATATAATGGTATATCTATTATATTTTACATAAGAATAATTTTAATAATTTTTAATAAATTACATAAGTAATTGCATTTCGTGTTTTTTCGTTTCTTATAACCTTATTATAAAAATATCTAGTTATGTGAGTGAAAAATATAGAGTCGGCATATCGGTAAGTTTAATTCATTTTTATTTCAATACTATTGTAGTATGAAAGATATAAATTCAGTAAAAAGAAGTGTAAAACATAATTTTGTAGATAATTAGTTAGTATATTATTATGTAGAAATCATTCTATAATTTTTTCCTACAGACTATTTCACTAAGTTCACTATATTAAACTTACGGAATGATTTATTAATGATTTTTGCACGCCTCATAAGCGAAGCGTTGAGGTGGGTACTACTGTCG
>CAJQZN010032230.1:0-17490 GCA_907164685.1 Colias eurytheme | reverse complement strand
TTCAACTTTATCGCTTAGTTCATAAAGATTAAATTTGTATATTTTCTTTCCATGATAGTCTCGTGAGGCCGCATCAATGATCGAGTACACACATGACTCGATTATTTGTCTTGATCATATCGCTAAACGATACATCGACGATTATTAGAAATTGCATTTAATTAGAAATGTACGTTAAAAAAATAAAAAAATATACACAAATGAAAGGTTATTCCATCTTTTTTAATATTCGACATGTTTGAATTGCTTCTGCAAGACTTGACAGTGCAAAACGGCATTTTTAGCGGAGCACTCGCAGACGTCCTTTCGATGTTTTACGAATACGCAGAGTGTTCGTAATCGATTACGCAAGTAGTTTTTATGAAAGCATAAGATTTTTCGATTCGAATAATCTTATACCTCGGCAAAAGGGGAAACGCCTGCGTGTGTTATCCATTACTTAATGATCTAAGTTGTAAACACACCACGAACTCTACAATTTAACGGAATACTTTACATTAAAAAAAATACGTGTGGCACTCGAGGACTGCCGCGGTAAATCTATTGCATAGCATCACTGTGCCGGTTGGAGTGGGGGGCGTTAGGTTTTTTCGTTACGGAATTTTTACATAGCTTCTATCGCGCTCAAGGCCCGCGATAAAAGCTATGCAATAGCTTAAATATATTTAATAAAACAGAGAACACGCTGTATAAGATATAACTCATGTCGTTATCTCCGCGTTAACCCACATCGTTTTTATCCTTACTGTACTCGCGATAATGTGTTTAATTCCGATTATAAGTTATAACTATAATTAAATTTTATCTAATTAGTTTATATTATGTTAGGTATCGATACTAATTATAGCATGAATTATGAGGTTTTTAGACTTTGAGTGCAATTATTTAAAGTGAAGTGGTTCGTTAATACGAAAAAATTATGCTACTTCTTTCTCTGTTAATAATAAATCCATTTTAAAATTTTACCTATGACAGAATACTCGTCTACCTATATGAACAATTAGGTAATAGATTTTCTACACAAATTACTGCCAATTTTTTTTGAGAATTGCGCGATACAAACAACACAAACGAAGCAATAACTCTTGTATTGATTTAGGTAACATTTTATGATTGACTAGCTGCTCCGCGCGGTTTCACCCCCGTGGCTCTACTTCTGTTGGTCGTAGCGTGATGATATATAGCCTATAACCTTCCTTGATAAATGGGCTATCTAACACCGAAAGAATTTTTCAAATCGGACCAGTAGTTCCCGAGATTAGCGCGTTGAAACAAACAAACAAACTCTTCAGCTTTATAATATTAGTATAGATTAGTATAGATTAAAAATGGCTCATTATAACAGTTTCTCACATATTACCATCTATGTACAAACCATATATTTAACTACCCATGAAGATTATTTGTCTATAAATAGATATAGATAGGCGACTATATTTACTCTCGATAAATCTCGCAACTTGTCGCCAAACCAGTTGATCGACTAGTAATCATTATATTTGCATTCACGATTACATTGATAATTCTATTTACACACAAACTTACACCGATTAAAACGTGTTAAAACTGAATTATCTTGATGGAAGGAATCTGTTGATTTATAATAATTGTAAAATATTGGAAAGTTATGTTAATTTTATTGTAATTTAATGTAATTATACTAAATGATTAGTTTATTAATAGCATCTATCAATTATTTATGTTGAGATTTTATTATGGGCATATTTATATCTACAAAAAATAATTGTACAATAATTATATTATTTTACTAGCTGTGCCGCGGGGATTTACCCGCATTGCTCCGCTCTTATTGAACTTAGCGTGATGATTTAGTCTATAGTCTTCTACCATAAAAGGGCTATCTAAAACACCGAAATATTTTTTTAAATCGGACCAGTAGTTCCTGAGATTAGCGCGTTCAGGCAAACAAACTCTTCAGATTTATACGAATATGAGCGTCTACAACAAGAAAAAGGCTCACTGTGTATTTCTACACATAACACAAAATCAGTTATTCTAATATAAAATTTAATGTCTATAGCACAGATAATAAAAAATAATATGTAGGTATATCTAATACCTATAATAACCCACTTTTTTAATAATTTAGTCTATATGACTTGTATACCTAACTGTACTTCCCGATATAAAGATATTATTCTCTAGAACTGTTAACTGATTACATTTAAAAGATTATACGCCTTCCCATAACTCACGGGAAAATAGTTAAATACGATAATCGTTAAGATAATACTAATTGGTATGCAGCCACGCGTCGTGAATATTAATTTTGTAAGTAAACATTATTATTCTTTAAATGGATTTGTTTGTACATGATTTGAGTGCAGTGGCTTATTGCTTCGAAGTTGAAGGTCTTAGGTTCGTTATAGGAGATATGCCAACCTGCACTAATTAGCCATCGTGGTGGATTATTATTAAATAAATAATAAATAAAAATATCTTTATTTCACAACCACAATTACAAAATATACAAAAACGATGTTAGTTTGGTATATATCTTTATAATAATTGTTAGATTTACCAAATATTATAATTAGTATGTTTATTACATTCCTTATCATTGAAAATTTGAAATATACGTAACTAAGTCTCCGCCTGCAGCTTTGCCCGAATTGTCTATGACTTGAAAATAATGTTCGAAAACTTTCCTCGATAACCACGCTATCCATTAGTGAAAATATAATGAAAATCGGTGCAATAGTTTTTGAGTTTATTGTGAACACACAGACAAATAGATAGACTTTGTTTTATATTATGTGTAGTGGAGTATTTTATTAAAACCTGTAAGTTTATTGCGAACAGACAGACAGATAGAATTTGTTTTGTATTATGTAGTAGAGTGTTTTATTAAAGGCTGTGGTTCTCCAAAACGATCGGATACCGTAAGCCCTAGATTCCTTTACCGTAAGAAATAAATACTGGATAAAAGATAAGGGAAATTAAATCGAGATGTTTACAAGTCAATAACTGCGTT
Source organism: Colias eurytheme (assembly GCA_907164685.1). Classification (NCBI taxonomy): domain Eukaryota; kingdom Metazoa; phylum Arthropoda; class Insecta; order Lepidoptera; family Pieridae; genus Colias; species Colias eurytheme. Next base: position 14,495 of record CAJQZN010032230.1, on the reverse strand, counting down.
AAAAACAACCGACTTCAAACTTGCACTTGCAACATTTACAAATACAGACAAAAATGCTCATAAAATAAAAACTACTGGGCCTATCCGAATAAAATTTTTATGGGACCAATTCGACACCATCCCGCATCGAAACAAAAAAAGAATCACGTAAATCGGTTCAGAAACCACGGAGTAATCGGTGTACATACATAAAAAAAAAAAACATACCAGCCGAATTGATAACCTCCTCCTTTTTTTGAAATCGGTTAAAAATTTACTCGTGAGTCGATTGCGATCAATGGATATTTAAAATTTACTGCTAAAGGACGATGTAGGTGAATTTTAATAATAATTGTACATGTTTCTTCGAAATTTGAGATGGCTGTAAAAGATTTGTACCTACCTTATGGTTTCTTAATTGTTATCTGTATAATTGGTTCAAACATTTATTTTTTAAGACTGTTTAAAAACTTTCATAAGCTTGATGATTAACGATTCTTTCTGTGTTTGATAGCCCATTTATCGAGGAAGGTTAGGCTATATAATATCATCACGCTAAGACCAACAGGAACAGGAACTGCGGGTAAAACCGAGGGGCACAGCTAGTGATAACTATAAATGGATATTTTAGTCTGATATTTTGTCTTGTCTATACTAATATTATAAAGAGGAAAGGTTTGTATGTATGTATGTATGGTTTTCAGGCATAAACTACTGGACCGATTTTGATGTGGCACAGATAATCTTTAGACCCTGAGAAAGAACATAGGCTACCTTTTATTGCGAAATATGTACCACGGGCAAAGCCGGGGCGGACCGCTAGTTAGTCATAAAGCTAAATGTTAAAAGATAAAACATTATCATGACATTCAGTCATAAAACATTATAAAAAGCTTGTAAAACGACAAACCACTTTGTAAAAATCAAAGCAGCATTATATATATTGTGAGATTTTTATTCAATTAGCGCTTTTAAGAACAATAACAATAAAAGTGTAAGAACAAATTGATTTAATTATGTTATTTATGTTATTTTCATACAATAAAAGAGAAATCTTCACATTGTTATGTTTGTGCTTTTTATTTACATGGTAAGTGAATCGACAAACCTTTCCAAACTTTTAGTATTAAAATTTGTTATCTATACTAATATTATAAAGCTGAAGAGTTTGTTTGTTTGAACGCGCTAATCTCGAGTCCGATTTGAAAAATTCTATCGGTGTTAGATAGCCCATCGAGGAAGGCTATAGGCTATAATATATTATCATCACGTGAAGACCAACAGGAGTGGAGCCATGCGGGTGAAACCGCGGAGCGCAGCTAGTTTATTATAAACTAGCTGTTGCCCGCAGCTTCGCATGCGTGGAAAAGATAAATTTTCATGGTACAAACTTTCATCCCCTATTTGATCCCCTTGGGGGATGAATTTTCTAATATCCTTTCTTAGGGGACGCCTACGTTATGACATCTACCGGCATCAGCCCGATACGTCCAGTGGTTTGGGCTGTGCGTTGATAGATCACTATATCAGTCACCTTTGAGTTTTATATATATAGACTAGCTGTGCCCTAGCATTGCTCCGCTCCTGTTGGTCTTAGCGTGATGATATTATAATTATAGCCTATCCCTTATAGCCTTCCTCGATAAATGAGCTATCTAACACCGAAAGATTTTTCAATTCGGACCAGCAGTTCCTGAAATTAGCGCGTTCAAACAAACAAACAAACTCTTCAGTTTTATCTCTATAATAGTAATATAGATATTAGACATGTAATCGCATTCGCGTTCGACGTCGGGGCGGGTGGCTAGTATTTATAAAAATGAGGCCCTATGATTTATTTGACTTGTACAATCTATTGAATTGGAGCAATAAATCGAATGGATAATTTTACTTTAAAATTTAATTTTAAATTATAACCTCATACTCTACAAACTGGACAAGTTATCTCATGAAATATGCAGTGAAATTGTGGCAAGAAACGCCGCGGGCAAATATTAGTTTAAAACGGTTTATCGAAGTCGAAATGGGTTAATAAGCTTTTAACTTTCTCTGCGATGCACTTGTGAATTACGAGCAGTGAAATGAAACGTAGTGGTGTTGCCAGATTTGTATGGAAACTTTAATAGTGATATTATGAGAAATTTGTCCATTATTCTGTTCTCGTTGTTTGGACACGGTTACGAGTGTGGAAAATAAAATAAATAAAAATTATTAAGTACATTGTACTCGTAAGTACTCGCGCTTCGCGCTCGTGATTTTTTAACCTGAAAAACTTGACTCCTTCATTTGTTTGCAACGAACCTATCGGAAAATACCCGATAATTTTGAAGCTCTTGTGGTATTATAAGTGAATATTCGTCACCTAACCTTTATTTCTACAAAATGTTTCAAAAAGAAAAACACCCTTGCGTGAACACCACGGCCATCTATCACACCGCAACAAATAAACAATCGAAGGATACAATTCACAAAACTACAAACAGTATAAATGGTTTCGCGTTGCAGTCCCTGTCTTCGCCCACGGTGTAAACGCGATCATTTGTTAGGGCTGTCCCTTCCTGAATCATTTAGATGACAAATGGTAAGAGAACGCTGTATGAATGATAATTTCGACATAGAACTGTTCATGATGTATTGTGTGTTTCTAATGCAAATATAATACAATGTTTTATGGATATTAATGGAAGAGAAATTCTGTGTTTTCTGTTAGGTATAGGAATTATGTATTCCACATTTGTTTTGATGATCAGTTGCTTACTGGTGATAAATTTTCCGTGCAGGACTAGGGTGGATGTACCACTAGTTGACCATTTAAGCGGTTTTATCTTTAGCTATATATAAAAAACGGGTTATTTGTTTTACGTTCAATGTTATTTTTGGGACACAGATAATTGAATACTCACTTTAACTATTGTTCTTAATATCAATTTGATAACCTTCAAAGGTTTTATGAAAACTACTCTGAAAGTTATTTCTGCTAAAAACACCATTACTTGACCACTGATCGCCAATATCTGACCATCATTACTCTAAAAGTTGACCATTTTCAAAATGGACAAAATGTCCTTCTTCGAACATTAGTTTTGTTTAATAAATAAATATATTATTTAATAAATAAAGATAGGTTGATGAAATCAAACCACTTGGTCACGGAAATCAAGTGGACAACTCAAGGTTAATAATATTCTCGGCCCCGAAACCTGACCAACTAAGTTCGGTATAAAAATCTTACGGTGGTCAGCTTTTGGAAATATGCAACATAAAGCTATGACTTAACTACGGCTTATATGGTTTGTTAAATTAGGTAGGTATAAGCACAAACCAAAGCAAGTCTTTCTTAGCAAAATATAAAGAACCAAGAGCTGACCATACTGGTCAACAATAGGCGAAAAATTGTTTTCGCTGCTCCAAAAGATAACCAGGTCGCTAAAATCATGAAAAACTGTTCATGCCAAAAATGAAGCCGAAAGTCTATAACAGAATGGTTCAACATTATGCCTATAACAAGACATATAAAGAGTAATCGATTGCATTCAAGATAAATTAAGATTTCCCAATCAACTCCCGATAAAAAACTCTTAGTAAAAAATGTGATTACTTACGGGGCACCTACTTAATTACATCTTCGTGTTGAAAAAATGTCAATATTTCTAACCAATGGCAGCAAGGTTTGTTTTTATTTTATAGATGATGTTGCTTTATAGAAAAAACAATAAACTATCATCTGGGGCTGCCGTATTTTCTTAATTGGCGCGTATATTTGAATTTCGGTCATGTATTGGCGCTTGGTCAGCTAGACGCTAGTGGTACATTGACCCTACACATTTTTACACTTATGCAAGCCCTATATGCCTAGATATATTTCCAAAATAATATTTTTCATATCAATGATTGCTAATTTTCATATTTAAAAATAATTTTAGACGTAAACTATTAACTTATTTGAGTCTCATTGATATGTCGACAACCATGTGATTTATTTCAATAAATTATCCATCATTGCTTATTAAACAGTCATTAACAATGATATCATACAGTTAAAAATAATTAATCGACAAATAAAAATAATATAATAAAAATTAATATCACAATTAAATTAAAAACGTATTGTAACAACCCTTACCTAAAGCTAAGTGTTCACTGCTATAATTTAGTGAGTATCTTTATAGTCAGAGAGCACGTTCGTAAACTTGTCTAGACTGCTTCTAAATCTTCTACTTTTTATTGTAATTGATATCAAGTAGAACAGATCGTAGTCTACTAGGTGTGGGACTAGTTTTTGCGCATGGTTTTGCTTAGGTTAGATAATTGTATAACGTAATCGGTTGAGGATTGTTTTTGTTGACGATTTGTACAAAAGCGAAAGCTATGATGTACGTTTGTATGTTTGTTTGTTAGTCTTTCATAAAAAAAATGGTCGATTGGGTCTGATCTAATGTAGGTATTTTGCATTGTAACTATTTAGTGATTTGACTCCAGGAAATAACACTGAATCTGTGAAACTATTAATTTGGACGTTTAATTTATTTCTATTGTTTATTCCTTTTATTCTTGTACTAACTAAATGATTTAAATCAACATTTAAGAAGTTTTTGAGTCTACCAATTATGGGCGCAATAGCTTTTCCTAAAATACCAAAATCGCTTTTATTTATTTTAATCGCAAAGTGCATTCGAAGTAACATTCGAGCCATCTCGAGAGCTGCACAAATACCATTGACACGGCAATTTCTATTTCATCCAAGAGAAAGTGACAACACGTTTTGCATGCGAATGTACCGTAATCTCTTACTAGGGACCGTGACGGACATGGTAAATAGTGTGGTCACCAAACGGGATCGCCTATGAAGATATGCGCGCCTGGTACTTTAATTAAATAAACTTGTTTTCTGTATGTTGGATGTTTTTTATTTATGGTATGGAAAGTTTGTTTTGTTTATTAATCTTGGTTTGCGGTTAACTCAATTACGTTTATGCATATTAATTTGGATTATTTGATTTCTCGAAATTAGTTAAAATTTTATTTAATGATAACGCTTTTTTTATTGTTATTATTTAGGAAAGCTTTCATACTAAAAAAAATTACCGAATATTGCAACGTAAATATTATTTTTCAATTACATACAGTTTCTTTATAGTTACAGATATACTAACAAAATATTATTTTCAACACAATAATATACTTATTGCAAGTGTTTTATTTTTTAATTTACTAGTTACCTACCATTCTTTTATCTTTGTCTGTATCTAGTAATCACAGCTCCGATTTGGATGAACTTTGTAATAAATAATATTAAAAACTACGCTCAAACAGGCTTTTTTTCATAACCGTTAAAATAAGAGGTCGAAAATGTTTCCCGTTTTTATCAGCTGGGAAAACCGCGAGGCACATCTAGTTATTTTATAATCGTTTACTTTTAAGTACTAGGGAAATATAGGTGTACAGGATAACCACCTATATCCAAGGGTTTGACATTTTAACGTAAAATATAGAGCACCCTACCAACCTTGAAAGTTGTGGAATGCGGTCACATCCCAATCAAGTATCAAGACGTGTATAGTTGGTGTCGTTGATTTATTAAAAGGAAATATTATGGCCATTGACACAATGGGTAAAGATCATAGAAATCTAAATAACAAGACACATAGAAGTGCTCTAATGTCATAATTCGTATGAAAACCGCTGTCGCCAAAATCAACACATTCAAACCGAAAGCTAAACAGTACACACAAGTAAACTATGCCTTTTATTGGACAGCTCGATTTTAGTGAAAACTAACTTATCTATTAAATTAAGCTTTTGAATATGTATCCTAACGCACGAATTTACGGTTTATTTTAGAATAACATCCCTAAGTATATGAGACTTTTTGCTCCAATACGAACAAACGTGATAATAAGAATGGTCGAATGTGTCATTCATTGTTATTTCGATTACTATGGTGACACTCGTAATACTTGTAAATATTCTATAATTTTAAGGAAAAACGGCATTATTTCTAAAAAAATATATTTTCCGATGAAATATTATTCCTTTATAAGTATAATTACAACTTGTGGAAGAATTTCCGCAATGGGAATTGCTGAAACACACCATGTATACACTCATACGTCTCCAGAGCAACTGAACAGTGACGAATGCACTGGTGATGTGCAAATCACCTGAGTGGCGACAAGGTCACGCACGCTTACGACTTCTAGTGTCTTGTTATTTAGATTTCTATGGTAAAGATCGATGCACTACCTACTACGTGTGTTGTGAAATTACTATAATTGGATTTATGTTAAATTAACCGTTTGCATGAAATTTTATAGATATATTGGAAGTTTCCATTCGATTTTTCCACATTTTCTGCTATTAAAAAAATAAAGATCTAAAAATAAAATTTCTACATAAACACGTATTTCAAGGAAACGTTTTTATTTATAGAAATAATGTAGGTACATAGATTCCATTAAAATTATAAATAAATTTCTCTAACAATGTCGATACTTTATATTTATCAATAAACACTACGCCTAGAAAAATCTTAAAGTGTACAACGCATCAATTACATGAAATATCTAGTAAATTATAAACATTTTAAATACGCTGTAAGTGCTAAAACAGTGGAATTTAATGTTTTCCTTATAATGGTTTAAAATTTATATCCAGGTGTAATTTATGAATGATTAAAAAGTTTATAGATATTTTTATGCAACTTTTATTGTGAAGGAGTTTCCTTTTACGAAGTCTTTACCATAGAATAATATAGTATGTAATTTATCGGGAAGTCTTTCCTTTGTTTTAACACGCTTATATTATACTCACCTGTATGTTTGTACGTTTGTATGTTATATGTTATGTAACCGACTTATTAAGCTTTTGACACACTTTCAATGGACAGATTTAATAAAAAATTTGTACACTATGTAATCATAATTAATTAACTTTTAAACTAGGTATTTTTTTTTTTCAATATTCGTTCAGTTTCGTGTTTTTTTCTTAATTTCATTCCAACTGACATAATCAGCCAGTATTCAAAGAAACAAGCCATAGATAAAATATAGGTTCGAAAAAGCATAAATAAAAAAATATCATAGTGCCACAGATAATAATTATCGCAAGTAGCCATGTGCACGTAATTCACGCAATGCCTAATGATAGAAAAAATAAAAGTTGTCTGATAGACTGCTGGTGCATCCCGGGGTTCGTCCTAATGGAGTTTTCTAGTACCTATACATGTTGGAATCTGGGGGCTACAGAACTGGCGATATACATATCAAGAGTTTTTTTTAAATATATTTTTGTTTTTAGTGTTTGTATCATAGGCAGAAAAAAAATAAGAGAGATCGTTTTGACCTTTTTGAAAAACTATGCTACTTTTTTTTAACTAACTTAACTTTAGCTTTTTATTAAAATATGATAAAAATATTTCTTATCGTAACAATGATTATTGAAATGAAATAAAGATTAAAATCACTCACATTCGCTGGGATAAAAATAGAACCTGTATTACTAGTTATAAAATAATATTTGGGCGGCAGCGCGAAGTTTTTCAGCCAAATCGTAAGAAAAAAGAAAAACATTGTTTCATTACACAGTAGGTACCTAATACGTTTAGATTGTTTATTTTTTAAACTATCCTTTTTTTGAAGTGAAATTTCTTTAGGCGTGTTGAGTTAAATTTTCAAGGTCGCATCATGGCAATACCGTCACGTCATGGAGTAAGGCGACGATTTTGGTATCTTTGAATCTTGCCAAAGAAGTTTCACTTCTGACACGTGTGCTCGGCACACACGCACGTTTTATTATATTAAATTATAATATTATAAAAAAATAAACAGTATATACTTACGTAATTAAACCTCCTATTTACTGGCCACCAGACAGACAATGCGTGGTGATTGCTATCAACTAGTGGCATCTAGTGGCGAGATGTTGCGACGTCTCGCGTGTTTTCACACAATTATCCTTATATTTTATATTTAATTCCCACTGAATTTGCTACTAAATTCTAATCTCTATCGCTGATTCTGTAGTGGATTTATCGAAAATGGCTTCAATTTATACGTTTAAACTAAAATAAACTTCCGAGGCTTAAAATCTTATAACTGGAATATTATTTCTCGTATTATAAATTATCATGTATGTATTTAGGTTCATTGACCATTGAAATACATTGATAAATTATTAAAGTTGATATTATATTTAAATTAAATTTTAAACAAACACACTGGGTGTTTGTTACATAACAATATTAATTCAACTAAGCTAGGATAAAAATTAGTCCAATTTTTCAATACCGCATCGTTCTGGAAAATCATATTTCTTGTTTCATTTTTCCAATTGTTATTGTTTAACAAACATACTTTATAACATCACCATTAAATAGATGTAGTTACAAATCTTAAAGTCTCTGAGAGCAAAAAAGCTTTAATCTTAAGCTTAGTCCGTATAATATTAGTCTATAATTAATATAATATTAGTATAGATCTAGAAATAATGATTTCTAGATCTATAGCTCAAAAATGCAATTATCCTGATAAAATTTCAAAACTGTATTCTTTTTGTTCCAGCGCTATCCTGGTGCGACGGGGCAAGGGACGCATCGTGTCCCCGGATCTGTGGGCCAGCGTTACAGGGGGAGCCAGTTTGCGCGACCGATGGGTACATCTACCCCTCGCTTTGTGAGATGAGGAAGAAGACTTGTGGCAAAGGTAGGTGTGGAGTATCTTACTAGTATCGCTTTGCGGTTTCACCCGCGTGGCTCCGCTCCTGTTGGGCTTAGCGTAATGATAATTCATAATTATAATATAGACTTCCTCGATAAATGGGCTATCTAACACCGAAAGATTTTTTCAAATCGGACCAGTAGTTCCTGAGATTAGCGCGTTCAAACAAACAAGCTCTTCAGCTTTATAATATTAGTATAGATTACCTAACTCTTTTTGGATTTGAACAATGATCATATTGGATCGACTATATAAGCAATTTTAATCGAAATGTACATTTTGGGTTATATAACAGTCATCGGTATTAAAATACTATTTCGCTCAATTTCCAGGAGTACGACTAGCACCAGATCAAGGCTCATGCTCGCGCGCACAAGGCTCCAAATGTGACCACAGATGTACCTCTGAAAGGGACCCAGTATGTGGTACTAATGGAAGAACTTATCTCAATAGATGTATGCTACAAGTTGAAATCTGCAGGTAAGATATTTCGTATTCAATGATGCTCTATGTATTACATTCTTCAGCGCTTTGAGTTGCCACGATATCAAGGAAAGTGGCTAATTCAATTCTCAACATATACATTATACAATTGAATTCGCTGAAACTTTAGCTTTCCAATTATAAAATATTATATTTTGTAAATCGATCGAGCAGTTTTTGAGTTGAGTATCCGAAAAAACAAAAAGTACGCATTTATAATAAATGCTAATAGAAAACGGAAGAGGCGACAACTTGTTACTGAAATTTCAAACCAGCATGTTGGTACGCGAACTCAAAATATTTTGCTCTGCCAAAAATTGCTCAACGCGGCTAAATAAGTTTACGCTTCAATAATACTTTCCTCTTTCCTCTAACAATATCAGTGTACCTTACTTTTCTTTCTTTCAGAGTGGGCATCGGGCTCTCCCATCTAGGCGCTTGTAACAACATCAGTGCGCATCGAGAGAACTGCCCCGTGGACTGCTCGCAGGCGCCGCTCGATGGCCCCATCTGTGGGTCTGACGGGAACGTGTATAAGAGCACCTGCCAGATGAAGCTTTTGACTTGTGGGTACGTGAATCATCTCCACATTCTACACATCTTATAGCATTAATTAATTTCAAATCAATGTTACATTACTGCTAGGAGATGGATGCTCCATGTATTTAATAAAAGAGAAAATAAGATGGCAATTTCCTGTGCTAATAATGTATTTGGACCACAAATAATTTAAACAATTATATACAACGTTTTGTAAACATAGGTTCTATCAGTTCTATATTAACCTAAGTATATTTTATTATTTCACTAGCGGTCCGCCCCGGCTTCGCCCGTGGTACATATTTACGTTTTCTCTACATAAGAACCATCCTCGTACTTCAAGGAATATAATAAAAAAAGAATTATCGAAATCGGTTCAGCCGTTCTCGAGTTATGCGCTTACCAACACATTTTGCGATTCATTTTTATATATATAAGGAGATTACTAGCTTCAGCTCACAACTGTGCTCCGTCACTAGCTTATTCTGAATGCAGCATAATATCTATGTTATTCAAATAATGAAATGGTAGGTACGTAACGAAAGTGCATATCAAATGGCAGACAGGTTAGACGACAGAAAAATTATTCACAGCCATTCGATAAAGCACAAATCATCATGGACAGTATTGTAACCTAATTGAGCTTAATAATCAAGAAGATATCTCTTCCAGGCAAGGTGTGGTACGAACAAACAAGAAACACTGTCAAACGACGCGACATTGCCGGGAGTCGTGCTGGAGGGTCGCACGACCGACTTGCGGCTCTGATGGTAAATTGTATGCAAACGCTTGTAGGATGAAGGCTACTAACTGTGGGTGAGTATTCAGTTTCTTGTTATATTACTTTTGCAAATTCATACTAAAATTAAAAAAAAATATGGAACCAGGCAGTCTGAAAACCACTTATAACAGAGAGAATTAACTCTGAAATTTTCAACTATTATTAAAATATTTATTATAATGCTAATATTCGATAAGTTCTCAAAGGTTATGTTAGAGTTATACTTAGAATCTAAAATCGGAAAATACACAACATCCATCATTAATTTAATCCATAAAGAGTAACAAAAACAAAACATTATATTTTCAGTAAGCACGTATTCGAAGTGCCCATGGCATTCTGCGTATCACAAGAACGAACCTCTGGAGGCGAATACTGTCCCACCGACTGTTCTGACCAGAAAGAGAAGCTGGTGTGCGGTTCTGATGAGAACATCTATAGGAACGAGTGCGAGATGAAGATGCTGAATTGTGGGTAAGTGGAAGATCTTGGTTGTATTAGTTTACGTATTTGTGTTTTTGATGACGGTTGATGAGCTGTTATTAGTGAAAGTGATCACTATTCTAATCTAGACATATATTTTTTAATATCAGTAGAATGTAATACATTTTTGGATTTAAATATTTATTTATTTATCCGAAATCGTTATTCTTACCTTAATATTATTTCCTATCTTATATTTTGGATATAAAGTGATTGTTTATTGTTATTTGATTCACTTTGGTTGAATGCATTCGAGCAATATCGCTGAATGTTTTTCCACCCGTCACCTTTAATATTTTGTTAAAGTTCCACAGTATTTACCAAGTCTCTATTCCACCAAGTCAAAGATCCTACTAGAGTACTAGACTAAATCTATTACTTTTTCAAAATTTTGCCTACATTCATTTTGATAAAATATCACAAAGCAATTCCGAAGTTAACCAAAAACTATCCATCTTACAGCGTCAACAGCAGGAAGATAGTCAAGAAGGTAGACATGGAAAAATGCAAGTCGAAGATAAGCAAATGTATGAAAGTGAAGTGCCCCAGTGAACCGGACCCGGTGTGCGGGACTGATGCGAATGTGTACACTAACCCTTGCTTCTTGAAGGTCGCTACTTGCCTGTAAGTTTCTTAAGTTTTCAGTACATTCTGTAAGGTAGAAATAAGATACGTAGATTGCTTTGGGTCTTGTTTTGTGTAATTTACAAAAAGAAATGAAAATAGAACTTGATATGTATACTTAAACTAATGGTGGGTGGGTTAAACTAATTTGGAAAATAAGCTATCAAGCAAAAGGTAAAATATTTATTTAAGTACAAACACACTTTAATTACATCAATATTATCGATAAAAATATTGTTGAAAAAAAGCGTGTGTGCCAAGCACACGTGTTTGAAGTGAAACTTCTTTGGCAAGATTCAATTTTAAGAAGGCCTCACTCAATCATGTGCCGGTATTGCCATGACGCGACCTTGAAATTTTAGTCTCAACGCGCTTCATAACTCAGGCCCCGGAACCACAGACACAATTGAAAATCTATTCTGGGACCGATCGGGTCGCTTGGGGCTCAATGGGTTAAAGAAATTTCACTTCAAAAATAGTTGTAAATGCTACCACAGATAAACTATAAACGATTTTAAATTTAAACGATTAATTGATTATTATTTATCTTCACAGGAAAGGAGTACAACTCGCACATTTTGGTAACTGCACTCTTCTCCCGCGACTCGAAACCGACTGCCCTGAAAACTGCGATAATGTGGTCGACCAGCCTGTCTGCGGTTCTGATGGCAATGTGTACAAGTGAGTATTGCTTGATGAAGGACATATTGCATTAACGAACTTTACGAATACATTCCGATTCTATTAAATCTATTAAATTGTATTTGAGTTTGAGTTTGAGTTTTTGAAGAAGGCTACTTGCATTCTCTGTTGTAAGGTCTGATAGCCATAAACAAAAGTCTAGTCTACTGATGTTCGAAATGATAAATTTAATATTTAATGCATAAATTAAAGCATTAATCAAGTGGATTATCTGATATTTTTTTTTAGTAAAATAGTTGAATAGAAATTCTGTAACTTTATGTAGAGGTTTAACACCCAATCGCACAGGAGCCAGTTAATTTTAATAAAGTTTAATCCAATTTCAGCAAATTATACGATAACCACTATCTGCTTTATTTTTTCCTACTACAAAAAATTGGTCTATAATGATAACTTCATAACTTCTGGCTGGTCACGAGTGGCCGAGTTGGTCAGGCATGCGCCCCGGAATGGCGCGAAAGGATGCGGGTTCGAGTCCCGCCCCGTGATCGATTTTTTTCTATTATTTATAAAGCATTTGAATGCCATAAAACCAAAAATATCAATTTCAACTTCAACACTGTTAATCTCGCAATAATATTATTCTGCCACAAAAACATTAGTCTATAATGACTTCTCTAGCTATACCAAATATGTATTAATAATTATTGTAATACCTAATATTCCTATTACCAAATACTAATATCTTTCCAGATCGGAATGCGAGCTCCGCCGGGCCACTTGCGGCCAGCACGTGGTAGCGGTGTCCGTATCCCACTGCCGCACCACCGCGCTCTGTCATGGCGACTGTCCAGATACACCAGCGTTCGTGTGCGGATCTGATAACCGGTTTTATAAGAACGAGTGTATTATGAAGAAGGAGAATTGCGGGTAAGTAAATAAATTATTTATTTTCCTCAAAAACCTTAGATCATTACTTAATGATCTAAGTCAAAAACTTATAACTACATTAAAAAAAGTACAAGTAAACATAAACCAAGAGGACTGGTGTCTGCGATAGGCCGTAGCCGTAGTGCAGATCGCCAGGCACTCCCCAATTCGAACCGCTTCAATTTTGCGAAGTACATCGATTAGAGGATTTACATAATATTATGTATTTGAAGTAAATGAACAAAAAAAGAAAAAAATAACGAATTTAAAAATATATAACCCTATGTGTAGTATATATAAGATTAGGCATGTGGTTGTGTGTATATATGACTGTGTGTGTGTGTGTGTGTGTGTGTGTGTGTGTGTGTGTGGTAAATAATATGGTACCTAATGTAATAAAGTTTTAAACGAAGGGCTTTTCTTAAATGATAATTTATCAGGGCATCCATTAGTTGAAATCTTATTTTTTTAAATGAGATATTATATTCACGTTTACCTCGTTCCTACGTATACAATACAGTTGCAAGAAGAAAGTTGTATTTTACTGAAGATTTTTTAAAGAATTTCCTATGTGTTTCTGTAGTGATTCCATTTAAAAGCACTGTTCTGGCATTTTACACATGTAAAATCAAATAACAATCAATAGGTCGAGCTTTTAATCGACGGTATTAGTAAAATATGAAACGCCTCGATTCATTCGATGTATTGCAAAGAATTGATTTCATTTTATTGCACAGAATTCCCCCCTAACCTCAAAAAATTGGAACAGTAAAATATATCCTATTACTATTATAAAGGCGAAAGTTTGTAAGTATGGATGTATGGATGTTTGTTACTCTTTCACGCAAATACTACTGAACCGATTGCAATGAAACTTAGCACACATATAGAGGGTAACTTGGATTAACACATAGGATAGGTTTTATCCCGGAAATCCTACGGGAACGGGAACTATGCGGGTTTTCCTTTGAAAACGCGGGCGAAGCCGCGGGCGGAAATCTAGTCTCCAATATATTCCAAATACCACACAACTCTTTTCAAAATGTTATCATCATATTCCAGAAAACACGTGTTCGTAGTGCCACTAAAGCGTTGCCTAGCGCGGTTCCAATACGCGGGCTGCGCGCGTGTCTGCCCGCCGGAGTACGATCCCGTGTGCGGTACGGACGACAAGACGTACTCTAACTCCTGCTTCTTGGAAATGGAGAATTGTAGATCGAGGTAAGTTGGTATATGGTTGCTGAATTCTTTCGGTATTTTAACAACTCGATAGAAGAAAGAAGAAGAAGAAAGATCATTTATTTGACTCCACAAAAAAA
>CAJQZN010032229.1:2375-19739 GCA_907164685.1 Colias eurytheme | reverse complement strand
CGAAGTCCACGCATTCTCCGTGGACGTAGTACTCGCATACTGCACAGAGTCATGCTTCGTAAGAGATACAGTTCGATTCGAACTTAATGGCGGTTCGCAAGACGTTAGGTGCAAGTGCGAGTACGCACAGGAGTCAGGACCATTTACGTCCCGCTAATACCTAAATTTGTTTTCTTCGCATAGAATCGTACGATGTTTCGAGCTGCTATTAAGTTTGAATCGTACTATAACACAATGTACTTAACGTACGGAGTACTTCAGCGCAAACATACACATATTATGTACCATAGAGTCAGTTGTATACTAAGTGATAATCACTAGCTCTATATGTTAATTAGATGTGAATGAATTATTTAACCATTACATGTAACCATTATAATATGTATGTATAGCTTTTTGTTTTTTTAAGTTAGGATTGTTTATAGGTTTTGTGAATAAGTAATTTGGAAGCTACAAATAAACAGTGCGATATATCATTAACGAAACATGACGTATACAATAGCGTTTTAAATTTAACTAATCATGGGGAATTAAAAGAATTTTCATAACTACATTAAATTATGTAGGTATTATATAATAATAATAAATAAATAAATATTATAGGACATTATTACACAAATATAATATATAATAATATCTAAGTATAGCATGAAAATAAAAATATTCAAACAATCTAGCAATACGTGTGCGTAATCGTTAAATATTACATGATTATTTCTCCTTTTCATGCGGGCGATATGTAGAGTTCACAGTTTTCTATAAAAATAATAATAAAATTAAATGAAAATTTGTAAAAATAACTAACTTGTTTATGAACATAAGTAATTTCTTTCTTTCTGTTACTTATTGGATGCATAAATCAAATATTCCATTGAAAAGTTACATTTGGGGTTGCATTTTTTAGAGGACGCAATTTTATTTTTTTGGATGTGTAGGGGGGTTCAGTGTGAAGCTATCACCAAGTTTGTGGGGTCGCCACCCTTGTCCCACGGCCGCCATCTTGAAAATAGCGGTTGATATGGTTTTTACGATATATCTCTTTAACTATTTATTGGATAAAAAAAATTGTTAACATTTTTTGTTGCAAATTAAATTCTCTACAACTTTGGTCCAGTAACTTTTTGTCGTAGAACTATAAATAAAAAAGTTATAAGCGAAAATGTTCAGAAATTAGAGATATTTATATTTTTCAATAAAACTTTTTTTTGTCATTTTACGAAGAAATGATATCAGACCATTATTGTAGATTGTTTTTTGAGGAACAACTTTTATATACAACATTTTTTCATTAAGTAAATAGCTAAGATTTTACAGCGCTCCGAAGTGAGTACTATTTTTCAGTACTCTTAACTATACAGGGTGTCCCACTATTGGTATACTAAGCACGAAGGAACTTGTAGTTTTGCATACACTGATCACGTAAAAAATACATAAACAACAAAATTACGTTAAAAAATTTTTGATAATTTTTTCCTCAAAATCCATGTTTTCTTCTCTAGCTTCCCGCAGCCGTCATATACCGCTTCTCTAATGTGAGCATTTTGTCTATGAAAACATAATCATAAACGATAGCTCACGTGCTAGTGGTAAAAATGGGCGGGTTGCTTGCTATGGGTGTACACATAGAGTTTTAAGATTTCATCTATTTGAAAAAAAAAATGCGTCTGGAATTTTTTAAGTATTTTTTACGTAATCAGCGTATGCAAAACTATAACCTCCTTTGAGCTTAGTATACCAACAGTGGGACACCCTGTATATCGTAAAAACCATTTCAACCGCTATTTTCAAGATGGCGGCCGTGGGACAAGGGTGGCAACCCCACAAACTTGGTTTTAGCTACTCACTGACCCCCCCTACACATCAAAAACATAAAATTGTGTCCTCTAAAAACTGCAAGGTTAGGCCTAAAAAATGTAACATTTCAATGGAGTAAAAAGTATAAAAAAATAAACTGTGAGCATTATGTAATTTAGAACGACGCTAGAAAGTTGTCAAGTTTCAATCAATAATTATAAATATATTATATCAAAAACGCTATTTATTAAGTTCATTAATAAATTTACAATGTTATTATATAAATATACTCACTCATACAATGTAGTGCTGGCAATTCATCGAGCCGTTTCCGACACACCGTACAGAACTTGCGCTTGTGGTGCGTAGGCTCTGACCAGCAGTGAGCCACCGGGTTCTGGATAAACACATTATTTTAACAATTATTTTAAGTGAAGTAAATAAATAAATCATTTTAGTATATACAGCCATACAGGGTGTACCTAATCGTTAAGTGTGCACATGCCAGTGCATTATTCCGTAATCATTGCAGATATCAAAAAACTTTAAACTGATATCGAAAGCCCTAATGAGTAAAATTACAATAATAACTTTTAAAAAATAAAACGGGAAATATCCAAAAAAGTTACATTAAACACTCCCTCCCGTACATAGAATTTTCCATACATTTTGTGTTCAAAGCAAATTTTCGAAGTGACGTCCTCTAGACCGGGAGATACTGACACAAAATTTCGAGTCATTTGTAACAGGATGGCGGTTCTACAGGGGTCTTAGTACGCAATGACAAAAAGAAAAACGATGGTGTGAACGCTGGTACCGGTGGCTTAGTCGCGTGGGCGTTTGTCGAACTCGTCGGAAAAATAGCGAAAGTCAAACGATTTGTAACACAAAAATTTTAGAATTTACCGATAGCCCATAAAAAAGAAGTAGGCGGTAGTGTCATGCCATACTTTTCCGGTGTGACTTACAGCCCGCCATACCGACGCGAATGTGTTGATTTAAATAAAACAATTATTCAACCATTTGTACCAGGCTAGCTTTTGCACAGGTAACTATCGTCGTGCAGCCATTTACGAAAATCGCCATGCCATACTTTTCGGACGATTCCAAATGGTCGCCATACCGCCGAAAATCTGCAAAAAATTTTTATTTCGCCAAACTTTTTGTACCAGTATTGCATTTGGATTTTTGGAGAGTATTTGATAAAATGTGACCATTATTATATTTGCCATACTTCTAGTAGGGGGAAAAAGTGCTGTCATACTTGAAAACTTAATTTATTATTAATTTATATAAGTGAAGATTTCCAACACATAGATCTTTGAAATTTTGTATTTATATTTGTTGATCCTCAAACTTACAGGAAAAATAAGTGCCATACTGTTACAAATCGTTTGACTTTCGCTATTTTCCGACGAGTTCGACTAACGCCCACGCGACTAAGCCGCCGGTACCAGCGTTCACACCATCGTTTTTCTTTTTGTCATTGCGTACTAAGACCCCTGTAGAACCGCCATCCTTGTTACAAATGACTCGAAATTTTGTGTCAGTATCTCCCGGTCTACTCGTTTTGGAATACCATTGTATTCCACATCGAGCAATATTTACAGTTTCTAAATGAATTTTTATTAAAATTTTTGAAGTAATTTAAGCACAAATTAAAAAAAGAACCAAAATTTTTCATATTACATGTTTAGGATAGTCATATCTCATACTAAATGTATGGGAGTGTTTGGTGTAAAATTTTTGGACATTTCCCGTTTTATTTTTAAAATGTTATTATTGTCATTTTACTCATTAGGTAAAGGGCTTTCGATATCAGTTTAAAGTTTTTTGATATCTGCAATAATTACGGAATAATCGCCTGTGCACACTTAACGATTACACCCGGTATTTAGGATATTGTTGAGCTGTTGTGAATATAAGTAGAGTTCTCATGGGTGTCCAACCGATTCCCGCTGTCTGTTTGTCGAAAACTACGCAACGTATTTGGATGCGTATTATATAGAATCATGGATTGTGTGTGTTGTGTTCACTTATTTAAGAAATTGTTTATCTTATTTTAAAAGATTGTTATGTAAACTATGTGTATTGTGTATGTCTTAATTTCAAGTTGTGTATACCTACAATTAAAAAAAAATACAGTGGTTCTCGTCGAAGAATTCAGGAGATAATTTGATATGTTTTAGACAAAGTTTGAGAAAAATTAGAGCTAGAGCTCTATCATTAATATTACTTGCACTTTCATTGAATAAATACGATTATATACCTACCTATTGTAACTGAAGAAATTTATGAAAAAAGTCAAAGTATTTTGCTCTCTCATTGCGAGTGGTTATCGTCAATTAATTTATACACTAATGAATACCTTTTTGAGTTATCTTTTCGATCAATTAGCTAGAGCATTAACCCTAATATAAATATAACATTTAGCATTATTAATGTTTCCATGTCCACCAACAGTCTGCTATCCCTGGAGTGCGTGTTATTCGAAGAGCTATCAATTACATGATGGTTGGTTGAGCATGTGCGGGTATAACAAGGGAATCGTGGCACGCGAACTCATTTTTATTTTGTAAAGCTTTGTGTCTAAAATATACTGCTTTTAAATTATTATAAGTTATTGTGTTCTATTATCATTTATAATGTACCTAACTAGTTAATTATAGAGAACTAGCTTTCCACCCGCAGCTTCGCCCGCGCTGTCAAAGAAAAACCCGCATAGTTCCCGTTCCCGTGGGATTTCCGGGATAAAACATATCCTATTTCCCGGGGTAAAAAGTAGCCTATGTCCTTTCTCGGGTATCAAAATATCTCTATACCAAATTTTATGCAAATTGGTTCAGTAGTTAGGGCGTGATTGAGTAACAGACAGACAGACAGAGTTACTTTCTCATAATATTATTAGTATATTAGTATATTAGTATTAGTATGGATAAGAATATAAATGTAATTTGTTCATAAAACTGAAGTAGCTGGATTGTAGATTATATTTGGGTAAAATTGTAAATTGTCGTAAGTATGTAAGTAAATACACAACCAAACGTGCTTTACAATTACAATTTCTCTACATTTTATCAAAAATATATATTTTTGTAGAAAATGGATCAAGAAATATTATATGAAATACATACACCCTATTCAAAAAAAGTAGAGATTTCAAAATTTAAGCTGTTTTTTTTTATTTATTTTTTTTGTTAGTTTTTGTACGTGTTATTCTTTGTGAACAAACGATTGTCTATATCTATGATTGTTTGAAGCAAATACATAGTAAATTATACATTACCTTGATGAGGCTCGGCGCCACCCCACAGCACGGCGTCACCACCTGCCCCACGCATCGCTCGTGCACTATGAAGTTGCACACTGAAACATACATTGGGTTCATTAGTATGGTGATTAGAATTAATGATATGGGCAGGTAATATTTTGGGTGAACGAAAAAACTAAACATAGTATCGAACTTTTCTTGTAGAGGTGTAAGTACATACATGATTAAAGTTGAAAAACGTAAACGTAGTCCTTTTATGGCAAATAAACTGTTGGTATCACTACATTGTATAAAACAAATTCGCTTTCTCTGTCCCTATGTCCCTATGTAATCTTTAAAACTACGCTACGGATTGTGATGCGGTTTTTTTATAGATAGAGTGATTCAAGAGGAAGGTTTTATAAGGTTTTATTTTAGGTTTATAATTTATTATGTTTTAGACAAAGCGGGCGAAGCCGCGGGCGGAAAGCTAGTTTAAGATAAATAAAAAACTAGTGAAACATTATATATAGCTAAATTTAACTTCATCATAATATTAATTAAAGTAAAGTGAATAAATAATAAATAAATAAATAAATATTATAGGACATTATTACACAAATCGACCTAGTCCCACAGTAAGCTCAATTAAGGCTTGTGTTGTGGGTACCAGGCGACGATAAATATAATATTTAATAAATACATATATAGATAACACCACGACCCAAGAACAAATAATTGAGTTCATCACACAAATATTTGCCCTGACCGGGGATCGAACCCGGGACCGTCGGCTCAGTAGGCAGTTACTTTACCACTGCGCCAACCGCGTCGTCCGTCGTCAATAGTAAGTAACTTGGTAATTACTTACGTGATTTAGTCATATTTAGAAACAGGATTAGAAATTAGGGATATAATATCTCGTAACAGTTTTGATTAGTAAGCGTTAGGAGTTAGGACTTGCGTAGGTTTCTATTTCGTAGCGTATCGTAGGCTCTACGAAAGATAGAGGTTGAATACATTTATTAGACTATAATATGATAAATTTATCGTTTCATTAATTAATACATTATTTCATTTCTACATATTATAATCAGATGATAGCAAAGAATGTTAACTTCCTTAATAAAAATAAAAACTCCTGTAAATACAGTACAAAACAACAAAAGTAAAACCTAATCAAGAGAAATACACACATAATTTACAGTTACATCTTAATCGAGAACATAGACAAGATGAGCGCACAAATAAGAGGTGGGTAGTGCGCGGTCATCCCGGAGTTGAGATCAATAGCGGCGCGCATGCCCCGGCCCCAGCCAGTGATCACGCTCGCAATCATTCCATCCAACTAATCGACATTTATTAGCCCCTTGTACAAAGATAGAAGCAACTTTGGAAATTGGAATTGTCTATGGTATATTTTTTTAACTGTTTTTGAAATTACCCTTGAACTTTGAATGTGATCGAGTTATTATTGAATGTTACGTCTTGTTGCATCAATATCGTTATCAGAGATATTACTAAATGTTTTAAGAAAGAAAAAATATTTTTGTTTCAGAGACGAATCTCTACGTATAGGTAGGATGTTGTCTCGACAAGACATTTGAAAAAGCTTCTCCTTTTTAAAACTTTAAGACGCGGGCTTGCCAAAGCACTGTTTTGTATTAACGTTCACTTATGTTTATGTAGCAAATTATAGAAATCCAATTTACAATATTTATCGCGTATATTTATTTACATATTGTATGTTCTACTTTTCGCACGTCACCTATTTCTTATAAGAAGTTGAGCGATATGTACACACATAGAATTGAAACATTTTAATTTGTTACAAAAATACTATTAAGATCAACACAGCTAGGGACTGTCATAATTGGGAAGTAGAAAAGCGAAGACGTGGTCGGGTGTGTGTGCACTTTTTCCTTTGTATAATATTTACAAAATACAGGTACCTATTTTAATGTTTTAAGAAGTCCGAAAGGTCGTGATTTGTTTTCTTTTCAAATAAAAATTTGCCTTGTCATCGACATAGTTCAGTTATGCTATAGCATGCTACCTTACCCAACAGGCAACAGTGCCAATAATGAAAGAATAAGCTAAATCAGAGCTTTTGATTTTATTAAGACAAATTTTTGAGGCTATGGAGAGAAATACTCCCTAATGTGGCGATTAAAAATCAGACATTATAACAAATTGGAGTTGTGACTTTTCTTATCATCCAAACTAAGATATAATAGGTTACAACTATATGTATTCCTAGAGGCTTTTTGACGATTTTGTTTAAGTCGAAGAAACTCGACATAAAATATATATTAAATAATATGGTTATCACAAAAAAGCTCAGTTATATTTATGTGCCTCGTTTATTAAGTAATTAATTATTAAATCATAATACTACACATTTCGTGTATAAAATTCACGAATAGGAATGATGGGAATGACCGGGTCACTGAAACATAAGGAATTTTGAGGAACCATTCGCTGCCTAGATTCCGATACATTCCAAATAGTGCATCTGAATTCAATGCAACTAAAACAGTTTAATTCATTTCAATACTAATACGATATTAAAGTGAAACTTTTATTACATCGTCTCAAACTTTTTGGTCTATGTAGCGCATGTCGCGTGTATCGCGGCTGCCTAGTCCTATACCTACTCGGCAGCCGACCGTCACGCGACATGCGCTACACAAAGCAGTGTTCGGAACCGTTCGAACAGTTTCACTTTTACCGTGGTTTCATAAAACCACACAACATTTTTTGATGTCTCTACTTTTTACTTACTCTATACTATGGCTCTATGACAACGAATGTAGGTAGATTATATTATATTGAGTATCATTTTTACACTTTTAGGATAAGTTTAACTTCTAACTAATAAATACCCTATTTGATACTTTTTGACAAATATTTTAATACATTTGATATCTGCAAATTTGTTTTGGATCTACTTTGGTAAATTATTATTTGTTTTTTTTGTATAATTATTGTAAAAATTCCTGCATCAGAAATTGTAATTCCTTTTTTCCGTTGTTATCCGTTTAAATATTATATGATTGTTGTCATTTCCTATAAGTAAAGAAACATATATTGTTATTATACGATAAGCTATTTTAGTATTAAGAGTTTATAAATTATGTTTTCTTTGTTGGAAATTCTTAATAAAAATAAATAATTTGGAAAATCCAAAAGTGCACGCCTCATAATTTTTTTTAATAAATATTTATTAATTATTATTTTTGTTTATTTAATAACAATTAAACCACATCGAATCAGACCCTGAAAAATGAAAGGGTTCTATTCCTGAGCATACTCAAGCGTAAGAGAAAAAAAAAGACTCGATTAGTAAAGTATTTCGGTCGCTATCGTGTTAACAAGAAAAAGGATCCGCACATACAGACACACGGACGTCCAAGACAGAACTTTTTTTAACTGTTTTTTAACTAGTTTAAATAACAAAAATGACATCAAAAATATCATGAACGTTAAAAATAGTGTTTTTTCTTAATATGTGTGTGTATGTATTATCTTACAAGTGCAATGTATGATACATAAAGACATTTTAAGTTTGAAAAATCAGATGTTTTGCGCGAAGTGACAGAAGTACCCACCTCAACGCTTCGCTTATGAGGCGTGCAATAAATAAATCTATTATTTAAACCGGTAGATAAGCTAAACAGAACATATTCACAAGTTGTAAAATCGGCTCATCATCATCGTACACTTCTGAATAAAATGTTTCAAATGAGTTTGTGACACTGTATTAAAATTAAGTGATGACGTAATTTTCATAAAGCAGATAAAAAGACATTAAAAATGACGTAGCACTCACGTAGCACTAATGAAAATTTTCTAAAATATTTGACGATCACACTTATTTAAATTTATATCACATAGATTATTTATTATTGAAACTGTGACCGTTCAAATATTCATCCAATGTTTTGATTATGTTTCAATTCCTGTTTTAGGTACATAACATCAGGCTAATCTTTTTTATTTTCAACTGTTAATAATTCGAAAAATAAATAATAATAACTAAGTAATGAACAACAAATTAATACCTATTTACGATTGATATGTTATTCTTCTCTTGTTTTTCTTCAATTTAACAAAACAAAACAACGAAAACTAATCCCTACTCTAGATTCATTAAAATAATTACTTAGCTGTAATATTTTATAGCCGAAATGCGATAATGTAGATTACAAGATAAACAGTAAAAATGTATGCAACTTGCAAGACCTTCGCACTATAATGTCTTAATTAACTTCGATTTTGATATGCAATTTCCTTAAATACGTAGTTACTATTCGATAATAGATGACAACTCACACTTATGTGAACACAGCACCCATCCGCCCCTCCGTAGCGCCGAGCAAAATATCGTAGACACTTGAGAAACTAAACTTTCACAGGACATTGTCAATATTTGCACATATCAAACACTGCTTTATTTCCACAAAAACACGACCAAAATAGAAACGATATAGAGCAACACTATGTTTATATTTCGCGCCCTTTTACATCCGTCTCAAAACAAAACAAATAAGGCTATTTTTACCCGCTTGTCAATAAAGACGAGGTTCTTCACGCGGAAGGGCACCGGCGGACGGATCAAGGAAACGTATTAGCGGTGTTCTGACGTTCATACGTCACGAATCGCGATATATTTAAATAGCCTCGGGGCGGGGCCGAGCGGCAACAGACGCCATCGCAGTCCGCGCGGCACCACCTCCTCCATGTTGCCATTTTAAAAATAATAAAAAATCACCACACTTCTCCTTGACAAATCCATTTATCCGGTAATAGTATTACAGGTTTATGACACACGTAACGTAGCACCCCTGCCAAAGTAAACAGATGGAAATAGTCTGAGGGCATTAGCCTATTTGATGATCATCGACGCTCGATGTTTTGAAATGTTAAGTAGTGGAAAAGGTTGAGGTTGTATATTTGCGGGATCTGTGCTTTGGATGACGAGGCGTATTTATTTCAGGATGTCACAACGCGTGCACTCTAAAGCAAATACAAACGCGGACTACAGACGACTTGTCAGGCGGGCGGGGAGCTGCTCACGCGCATCGTGTACGCCTCATTCTAATTTCTGTAGTTTGTTTTGATTTTTTTTATAGTCAGTACTCTGGCGCATCAGGTGCGATTACTACAATTCCAGGAAAAGCGTCTTCATATTATTTTCTTATATTCTCTTTAATCTCTTTTTATCATTTCTTATAAACACCAATCTTATGAATCCTTCATTTTTAAAATACTTAAATTTTCATCTCTATGACTTTTCCAAATTATTAAATCACGACTAATTATTGTATTTAAATAGATACCACCATAATAAATTGATGTTCAAATATTTTTTCTTACATAACACAACTTTTCCCACTCTGTCCTCCAATCCTCAGAGGATTGGAGGACAGAGGGGGAACTTCCCCTTATTTTAAATTGAAAACAGTCCGCTCTACAGAATGTCTAATAATACCACCAAAAGCGTAAACTCCAATGAACTTTATCTCTCTTAATAGCTCATAACCATTACCATCAGCGAAATCATTACTCATATAATATGTACAAGCTTTGCTATATTCGTATCCACAAATTATGCCAGAATACTTTTATTTTAAAATTAGGTTAACAAATTAATTATTTAATTCAAATAAAAAGCTTTAAGAAGTAATAGCGAAATAAAAATGCGTAATATGAGAACTGAAAATATTTGGAGAGTCATGCATGATGAATATTGAATGTTTGAACTTTTACTTCCGAGAGTAAAAAATAGAGTAAATTTTCTTACCAAAAAAAGGCTTATTACTGAGCACTGTATAATAATAATACTTAGAGTATAATAATACTCATATTATTTATAATATTACTTAAGGCCACCCTTACTTCAAAAATGCCTATATACTTCAAAAATGCCTATAATTTTCTAAAAACATTATAATCATAGATTCTCACAATCCTAAACCTTACATCAACGCGTCATAAACATCGTGGATTTGTTCACAAGTGTATACGGATATGAACTTGATGGTGTGTGAAAATAAGTCTAATTAAGGCAATGATTCAGCAGCTCTAAATAGAGCGGTTAAATATAGGCCGGCAACACGTGAGCCGTGCCCTTATCGAGATGTTATGAATGTCTTCGCTTTTGAGTTTACGAAATTGTTTAGGTTTTTTAAGTTTGTTCTCGTATGTACATGTTATGTTTTTTATAAATGTGAATATTTTTGGAATAGATGTGTGGTACGTCTCTGTAATAGATTGTATATTTCTTGATTGAGATTGTAGTTTCATCTCAACTAACTATTTGTTCGTTCTTTACACGGTCCTGCAGCTAACTTTTTTGGAAAAAAACGTGCAGATATTTAAAAATCACTTTTACCATTAAATACTGCTTGTTCTCTGTTGATTATATGCGAATGATGGATTTGCTTTTAAACACTAAAGTAAATTTTACATCTAATATTTTTAATGATTTGTTCCAAATAAAATGTAGTGATAATATTATATTATATTGAGAAACTATTAATAAATGGTTGATGACCGCGACACCGTGAATATGAATAAAAATTACAATAAATTGAGTCATTTTGCATTATCTACTAACAAAACAATTTTGGAAATTGGGCAACCACATTTAGGTGGAAACAACATGGAAAGAAGCATAAGATAATTTTTATTTACACAGAAGGATATTATAAGATTTTTAGAACTTAGGTTTAAAGAATCATTGCACATTGCAGCAGCACATTGCTTTTATTTTTTTATCAATAATATAGATGAAGCTTTCTTAAATCTCATTGTAAGAAATTTGACACAAATCAGCAAATATTTCCCTCCGATTTTTGATGCATGCATGTATATTTAATGTTTACTTTGGAAACATTATTTTAATATGCAAATATATTTAACCATTCGTCGAGAAACATACGTTGCACCTTAATTGGCACGTTTTATTTACCAAATAATTAGGTCAACATGCTAGTGTTATTTTATACACTCAAATTTTGTTATAAAATTAATTTTATTTTAAATTGCCTGCAATATTATAGCAACGTAAATAAAATATGTGTACATACATACTATAGAAATACATAAATTTCCAAAACATAATTATTTCATAGGTAGCTTCGTATGCTACGAAAGCTATTGCTACCTGAATTAACCTACCTATATTAACATATGCAATATGACCATACTTATTCCACATAATATCTAATTTACAATGTAATAATACAAATAATTTTTCCATCCGAAAATCGAGAATATTTTTTCGAAGCGTGCGGCCTTCGGAGTGCGGGCGGCGGGGGGGCGGCAGAGGTCGGCATTGACGTCACGAGCTCCAGCCAATCGCGCGCTGTACGAATTTTTTGACAACCGCGCTTTTATCCCGGTGGCGTTTAGGAATAGGGAATGTTTAACGTGGGGATACACAATGTTAGATTATTGTAGCTTGCTTATAATTTTTATTAATTTTAGCTTCTTGATTATTGTGGATATCCGTAGTTGTCTTATTGTTATTTATTAAACTGTGTCTCAGATAATTTGATTACCTATGGGTACGTCTACTTAATTATAACATTATTTTATTTGGTTATCAATCAACCAACATGACTCTACCAAATATCTACATCGTCGTTATAAAAAGTTCCTAAATACAAGATTCAAAGCTTTTCTTATAAATATTAGATACCTAAATAACTAGGTACGTATCTTGCAAAATATTGACACTCGAGAGCATCGTCATATTTATTGAATGTTAATATTTTTTTGATTCATTATTGAATCTATGATATAATGCATCAAATAAACCATAAATTAGCTTTCAACTCTACAATTGATGACCCGCATTTATTCACAAAACCACATGTTGGGGTCGATTAATCGAATTATAAATTATCATATAATTGATACATATTACAGTTTACACATTAATAGTTTATCAAATTATGAACCCTGTTTAATAAAAATTTTTTCAGTTGCATGATGCTGGTCTGTGAATTGTAATTAACTAATTCAGACTATGTTTTTGTTTTATCGATTTGCAATAAATCTTGAAATAATTTAAGGTTTTTGGTACATAAATATTTAAGACATGAAATGCATTTCTATTTTTATACTGATTATCTTGATTTCCTATGAAATTTAACTAAACATAAATTAAGTGGTTTTTTTTAGTAGTTATAACAAAGAAGTTCTTATAACAAGAAAACGTTTATGTTTCAAAGGACTACAGGTAAAGTCGAAACTTACCTTATTGTTAATCTCTTCAAAAAGCTCCCCAGTTAGCACTAATCTTAAAAAAAGCAATTAAAACTATTGCAATACGTTCAAACGGATATAGGAAGTGTACGCACTCGAAATCACTTCAATAGGTAGTTAACACGAAATAAGTGGAACATTAAACTATCGAGTAACATCAAAAGTGTCGAGCCGGAACTGACAGGACACCTGCTTGAGTACAAACAAACTAAATATAGATAACAAAGGAGGGGCCGGCGTAAGCTGCCTTGTGTTTTAGGAAACACTGTTCTTTAAAATTCGGTGTTCAATTTAGATTTTTTGGTAATATTGTTGTTTGGATGAACTACAAGATGGCTACATCTTGAACGTCACTTAACTTGATATTTTAAATACACTTTGGTAAATTTATGGGATATTTTGAACATACTGCAACGTACATAAAGTTTATCGTTGTCTCATTTTCAAAGGAAATTTACTATTGATTTTCATTGTATCCTAAACTCATTATAATTTTTTTTTCTAGGTACCTATTTCGATCATTATAGTGTTCTACATAATTAAGTTCTACAGTCTACACCATAGTCTAAAATGTGTATTGTATCTACAACGTCTACGCAAAGTGCTACGTGGACCTTGCTACGCCGTAGCGGAGTTGCAGTACTTTATTATTATTATTGGTTAATTTTTTCACGGGAAATAAAACATTCCATTAAAAACTATAAACACTGATGAGAGAACAGAGAGAACAAAAAACCAGAACATAAATTTCGATACACTTGAACATTTTCAAGTGCAACAAGCTTACTGACTGCTTAATTAAATGAATACCAATTGTATTAAATTAATTTTGTCAACTTAAAATTAAATTAATCAATGGCTTTAATAGTTTATTAATTATGCGAATCAATAATATAATCAAAATTCTCCACATTTTTTATAGAGAACTTTTATATAAAGTCCTTAAAATATTTTGTACGTAGTAATATCATACGAAATCTACATAAAATAACGTTCTTTTACTTATCGTGATATCTAGATAGGAGGTATTCAACATTGTTATTATTTTTTAACTAGCTTCCACCCGCGACTCCGTCCGCGCGGATGTCGGTCTTCGCGTGGATGGTTTATTTCTCCATTAACTCTGACAATGACATCTTATTAATATCTATTGGACCCAAATACGGCTAGGCCTATAACAATACGCAACGTGTATTCGCGGTTCTACAGAACAACGTCTATGGATAAAACTGAAAAATTAAGATAATTTTTTTTCTACGTATTTTTCCAGGATAAAAAGTATCCTATTTTACGTCCAGGATAATAAGGTATAATTATACCAAGTTTCATCGAAATCGAACCGTTAGTTTTCACGTGATGTCTTCACATACAGAGGTATAATTATACCAAGTTTCATCGAAATCGAACCGTTAGTTTTCACGTGATGTCTTCACATACAGACAGACAGACAGACAGACAGACAAAAATTTTTTTAATCACATATTTGGGTTTGATATCGATCCAGTAACACCCGCTATTTATTTTTTCAATATTTTCAATGTACAGAATTGACCCTTCTACAGATTTATTATATTATGTATAGATATAATGATAATGACCTATTTCTATCAAAACTCAACAGCTAAATTCCTGTATAATATGAAATGAAAGCAAAAAAATACGTGTGGCACTCGAAGACTGCCGCGGCCGCGGTAAAGCTATTGCATAGAATCGCATCGCAATGCCGGTTGCAGTGGGGGGTGTTAGGTTTTTTCGTTACGGAATTTTTACATTCGGTCACCGCGCTCAAAGTCTGAGATAAAAGCTATGCAATAGCTTTAAAAATGTTAACAACCATTCCAGTTTGAACTTTTTATACCATCACATATTTACAACTAACATCTCACGTATCTTAATTCCCATCTCCTATCACAGCAGTTTATCTGAACATGCACAGCTGCAAAATATTTCGGTGCGGCAACACTGCGCGTTAAAAGGAGAATTACGCATTTATTTCTGTCAGTGTACAGAAATACAGACTATTATTTTAGCTTTACTTGATATAAATAGAGCCATTGTAAATATGTTTTGACCTATATTTACTGCCAAATTCTAGTTCA
Organism: Colias eurytheme; assembly: GCA_907164685.1. Lineage (NCBI taxonomy): Eukaryota > Metazoa > Arthropoda > Insecta > Lepidoptera > Pieridae > Colias > Colias eurytheme. The sequence continues at coordinate 4,319 of CAJQZN010032229.1, read as the reverse complement.
CAACGATTTTCGGTAAAACTAATAATATTCTGTATGTTTTTGTTCGTTTTGTGGAGTGTTTTTGTCTTGTAGACGCTTTTGCTATAATATAAGTTCTTTCAAAAAAATATCTTTATTATTTAAATTAAGCTTTACGAGCACAAAAAAATTTTAACTCTCCAAAACAATGAAATTTTTTTAGTCAACATACTCCATTTTGTAGAAAACTAGCGGTCCGCCCCGGCTTCGCCCGTGGTACATATTTCGCAATAAAAGGTAGCCCATGTTCTTTCTCACAGTCTAAAGATTATCTGTGCCAAATTTCATCAAAATCGGTCCAGTAGTTTATGAGCCTATTAACACGTTCACTGCGCCATCATTATCAAAGAACTTTCAGCTGGTGCTTTGGAGACCTAAAAGATCTCGAAACTTACCCACCCTTTGGTGCGTTTGAGACCTAATCAGTCTCCTAAAGATACAGTTTTGAAAATAATTTATATCTTCCAGAAAACAATGACATATACTTTGAAGTTTTTGTGGATGAAAGATAGTCTATTGTTTTATATTTTGCTAGGTTCGCACGCAGTTATGACATTTTAATAAACTACAAATACCAAAAAAAAATTAGATATCGATTGTATCTCGTACCGCAACCGAAGATAGTTCAATATGTGTAGTAAGTAGTGATGGGAATGTCAGTTGTCGATTGAAATAGTTTAATTAATTATGCAAAGTGTTTTTCATTAAAACATGGTAAGCAAATTGATTGCTTGCATTGCACGCATATGGTAACAATTCGTTTTCCGAACATTTTCCAAAATTTTTATTATAGTGGACGATGCAGCAGTATAATCCGGCTTTGATTTTTTGTTCTTCTCCGTAGATACTGCTTTCCGAATCGGTGGTAAATGTTAAAAATATGTAATGGCGTTTCAAAAGTGCTTGTAGAAGAAGTCTAATTGAATAAATAAATGTTTGAGTTTGAGTTTGTAAGAAATCTCACCAAAATATATTAAATTAATAATAGATTTTTTACACTTTTTGAAGTGAAACTTCTTTATCGGGGGTGGACAAAAATTTTGTGAGACATTTTTTGCGTTACGCCGCGCGCGTTACATTTTTTGCGTTACGCCGCGCGCGTTACATTTTTGCGTTACGCCGTACTCGTGACTATATACATGTTATATTAAAGTGATCAACAAAATCAAAGGGTTTGTTTTAATTCTAATTCCAGTGAATTTCTTTATTTTTCTAAAATTGTATTTAAAGTTAACCTCAGTTTTTGATTGAATTTTTTAAAACACCAACACGTGGGCGTGATCATGTTATTTATTTTTCAAGTTATTTAAGCTTAACCTCTGTCTTAATATGTATATATTATGTACTATGTGCGTCATTAATTTCTGACTGTTTCGAGATTTGGTGCAAAATAAAACAGTGTGTAAATAAAATTAAACAATTGAGTAAAAGTATAATTTCATAGATAACACGTTGAGAAGTTCCCTGTATAAATATATAATATACATATCTTGTATAAATACATACATAATATGCCTATAGATCTTTAGTCTTTACTCAATTGTTTTATTTTATTGATTTTTTACAAATTTTATTTACACACTATTTTATTGAAGTGAAACTTCTTTATGGGGGGTGGACAAAAATTTTGTGAGACATTTTTGCCGTTACGCCGTACTCGTGACTATATACATGTTATATTAAAGTGATCAGCAAAATCAAAGGGTTTGTTTTAATTCTAATTCCAGTGAATTTCTAAAAAAAGTAAATAAGTAATTATATCTATTTTTCTAATACTTAGGTGTAATAATGGTATTTATTTTTCTAAGTTATTTATGATTAACCTCACTTTTTGATTGTATTTTTCAATACACTTTACACTTGGGTGGAATAATTATGGTATCAATTTTTTCTAATACTTGAATGTTGATTGTGGTATTTATTTTT